>MU912214.1:42211-65196 GCA_036418165.1 Cooperia oncophora | reverse complement strand
CTTATGCTTTATCGTTATTGACCCGCTAAAGCAACTGGAGTTCAGATGCATGGCGGTTGTTTACTCAGTTGCCATGAACAGCAGCAACTAACTTTATCACTATGATCATGACTATCTTCCATCAACAACCCGAGAGGAGCATTCGAAGCGTTAGACTGCCGGATGCGGGACTGCATTGCACAAAAAACACTACTGTGGTGGAGAACGCATTAAGCGGTAGGATGTCTGAAGGCTGCTCTAGCAGGCTGCTAATATTTCGTGTGAGGTATTTTTATATGAGGTATATTATCATATGAGGTATTTTTTGTGTTTTCTACAGCCCACTGTAGAAAAAGTTGCGT
Organism: Cooperia oncophora; assembly: GCA_036418165.1. Lineage (NCBI taxonomy): Eukaryota > Metazoa > Nematoda > Chromadorea > Rhabditida > Trichostrongylidae > Cooperia > Cooperia oncophora. The sequence goes on along the minus strand of MU912214.1, from coordinate 64,855 downwards.
TAGAATTATGATGTTGGCCTGGCGAAGCCAGGCCAGCTCGGCGAAGCCGAGCTAAAAAGAAGGAGGAGAGCTCGGCGTCAGCCGGGCGATCCGACTGGTACTCATTATAACTCATGAGCATGGACACCATTTTATTGATTAATTAGTCCCTGCACAAAGGATCCACGCGGATGTGACCTGAGTTCTTACGAACACCGTCCGCCTTATTTCACGTCCGTGAGTTCTTTCCAGATGGCATTGTTGTATTCATCGCAGTAGTTATATTGAGGTAGGTTAATATCGAATTTGTGAGGCAGGAGCGGTAGATATTTGCATCTCGCATCAACTCCTGGGCCCGATGTTATCTTCAACAAACCCGAAACAATGACTGGCTCAATACTGCGTGAGGAAATCATCAAGCTCTCATAATGAATCGCAGTTGAAGTTAAGAAAAAATGAAGAACAGGGAAAAATCATGAGTTGGGAATGTTTATCAAGTCCGCATGACCCCCTCTCCTGGCTTGATACGACCCCTCTCCTTTTTACGATTTCGGTTTGTTGTTTTTTTTCAGAGTACGTCTTGCCGCTGGGAAAATTTTTCGGAAAATACGATCCCCTCCCCTTTCCCATCCACCCTACCACTTTCCCATATTTTTCCAACGTCCTACCATCGTACCACTTTTTCCCTTGCCGGAATTTCTCGAAGACTTTCCTACTTTTTCCCCGAAGCTTTGCTATCAAGCGGGGGATGTAACACATAACACTTATGTGAGACGGAACGCGAAAAGTCGACAACAGTGAAGAATTTTCCCCAACACCGCAAACTTCTCTCATCGGGAGCCAAAAACGACCACCCCAACAACCAGCAAATACGCCCCCCCCCCTTCAACGTTCATGGAACAAGAGAAATCAGCTGAAAAAAATTTCCCAGATCAAGTACGACCCACTCCTGTTTAGGAATCCTCAACGGTGATGAGCCTTGCTGGTGCAAAGCCGTTTTTTAGCCAATGAAAATTCATGGCAGTACATGTGGTTTGTTTCCAAGATGCCTTCCAGGTATCAGAAGACTGGCGATATTTACTAGCCCTTGCATACTGCTTATTCACTACCCAAACGAAAACTTAGTACTACTAAAAGAATCGATTTCTTCACCGATATTTGGTACCCTTCAGCTTGGACATCAGAAGTTGCCTTTATAGAAGCGCGGATGGAAACCAGACGAATCGATAGGTCATGCGGGTTTCCTGATTCTTGCAGGCCCTGACGAAGGCGAACACGCCGAAACGTTGGAATTGTTACTAGATTAATAAGAGTCTTGGGCGACTTGAATAAATTATACTTGCAAGGAATTGTTCATTCGGTTTACTTGCAGGGAATTGTTCATTCGGTTGGCTGTCATCCCCTCTGTATTGCGCCATGCATCCAATTCCTACGCAGAAGTGTTGCAAAGGTGTAAATTTCAGACAAGGCTTTGCGTGCAAGAACATGTGCTTCTAGTGTTCAAAACAGAGCAATTACTGTAGGTTTGTTTAACAATTCATGACGTCGATGTGGGCGCCCATCTTATTTTCATCAGTAAGTTCCTACTGTGACTTAAGGAAACTGAGGAAAATCGCAAGAATTCCCTACCATATTTCGGCAATAACGGCCCTCTAAAGTCAAGAGGTATGCACTACTACTTGTCGTATACCGCTGCTCCTAAGAAGATACTGCCCGACTAAAAATGAATAAAAGCAAATAATTATTGCAGCCATCACATATCGCGACGGCGGAAGAAAGACAGGGCTGCAAGGTAATTATAACTACAACTCAAATCCATCCAAATATTCTTCGCAATACCTCCTGCTGCCGCTCATCTAACTCGAACTCCTGTAGTTACTATTAATTGAAAGAAAAAGCATGGGGCAAAAAGTGGAGACATAAAAAAGGATGGCAGAAAAGCAAAAAAGCTATACCTGTGGTCTTCTGTATCGTTTGGAAGCTGGTACCTTCAGCTACGTATGCGTGAAACTTGGCTAGCCTCGCCACAGAAGAAAATCTAGAGAAAGGATACCGAGACGTAAAAATCAGCGTAGGATTATGGAATCGGGCAACATAAGAGGAGAATGCGCTGCTCAAGTTCATCCTGTGCCTGACTGGTAGTTGCGTGTAATGGTTGAAAGAACGAAGTTGCTAGTGGTCTAAATGCTCCGGGGGCACTGGGAGCGGGTCATTGATGGGAGAGGGAACTGCTCAACTTGAAGCCAAATGTTAGTTTTATCTATTTTCCTCTTTGTTTTGTTTAAGAGCACCTTCCACGTTCTTGAATGAGATGACCTATATTAGGTGATTCGGAGGAATTGAAGAAGAAGCACAAAGAATCTCACAGGAAAGGGATAGGTTCCTGAATCGTTGCAAGAACCATTGTGACGGTCTGTCTTCAAGTGGTCTTCGCACACGATGGGAGTTTTCGCCACCAGGTTCCGCGGAGTTGCTGCGCGTAGTAAAGTACAGCAACCGACTAGAAAACAGCATTGTCTGCCCTGCATATATGTATTTCTCTACTTGGGAAATGGCTGGTCTTATCGTTAGTAGCAAAGGTAGGTGAGCAACCAGAATATTCAACATTTCAAAATTTGAAAAAGCAGATAGGTCTTGAGAAAGCAGAAACTGTCGAATCGTCGGGATCATAAGGGTTTCGCCTTAAAATACCGCTGTCACGGTGGTTCGCCAAACTGAACAATATGTCGTTTTATTATGTAGTTCTTTCTTCCATAAGTGTACCAGTAGGTACAACATCAAGACCGAGTTCGACGGTACCTGTTTCCTACCAGGGTCATATGACAGGTTCATCATGATGAATGTGGAATATTTGAATGCAGCGTCATTTGTAGGAGTGTGCTCGAATATTGGCGTGGCCAAGAATTGACGTTGTTTCCTAGCCTAAGTAAAAAGCCGACTCATAAAAAGCTGTCAACGACCATAACTAAAGTAGCAGCAGAACTACTGGTTTGTTAAGACGTCATCCGGGAGTACGGTGCAGACCTCTTCCCGATTTTGTGATCAGACTTCAAGAGTAACTGAGGGCGTGTATGGACCCCGGCTAATGAAGATGTTTCTCTGGGATTTCTAACATGAGGTCGCCCGACCGGGAGTATCGAGGGAGCACTGATCTGATGGAGCGCGGATGTAACACCTTGTGAAGCCAAGAGGTGATGAAATGAGGGAAGGAACCAAACAGTCCCATAATCGTGGAGACAGTGAAGTATGGCGTTCGTTGATACAGTGCCAACGGAATTCTTCAAGGAGAGTGACAGCGCGATGATCGGAGTCCATATTCAAGGGTGTCATGGTAAAATTAGTCTTTGTCATCAATCATTCCCTTTTTGAGATGCTGCACACATTTTGCTTCCACTCACAATCGCTATGGCTTATTGAATGCGATGTAGCTTATGCAATGAGTTGCTAAGCCGCCGGGGTACAAGTCGGTGTTCTTAGCCTCCAAGACGAATCTGGGATCAAAAACATGTTCCCGAATGGTATGAAGGCTTGTTTGGTCTGGGTCGGAGGCCATTCAAGGTTTGATCCCCGGACCCTGTGGGTGGTAAGGGTGGCACTCGCCACTACACCACCTCCGCTCGGGTGTCAGAATAGACACGAAAAAGGGCACTAGACAATACTTGCCTGTGCGCACTGCAAAGATTTTGGCCCTGGCAGCAGCCCGCAAACTAGCCATCTGCAGCATGTTCTCCACAAAAAGAAGGCTCGGAAGAGCCGGCGGCAGTGCAGGAAGACGAATGAAAACGGCTCAACTGTTGAAGAATATTTCCTCAGCGCAGACGACTCAGGCAGACTTTGCCCTAGGCTCGAAGAGGAGGAGAGTAAAAACAGAAAATACGGAGGTGAAGTTGCATCGAGTGCACATCTACACGGATATTCCTGGATACCCGGATCAACGTAGAAGAGGTTATTCTACTGTTTTCAAAATAATAGGGAAAGAAAGTCCTGTCACTGTTGTGATTTTTTTCTTTTTTTTTCTAACTCAACATGAAATAAAAACTAATCAATAATATAATCGCCATTGTTAGCCACTACAGTGCTCCACCTAATGGGCAACTCAGCTATCCCCTTCTCCCAGAACTGAGGAGGCTGCGAGTCGAAGAGTAGGCAACTTCTCCGTTGATGATCAAATTGCTGAAGCGTTTCCTTACCTAGCAAAAGCCTGAGGGAGCGGAAACAGTAAGTATTTAGGAAGGGGCTCAGGTCTGAGGATTGTGTGAGAGGGAAACCGGTCTCCCAGCGCCTAGCTCCTCAATTTGGCGGTGGTCTTTAGCCACATGTGGTCTGGCGTTATCATGGAGGAGGTGCACCGAAGCTCGTCTCGGCCGCTTTTCTCGAAGAGCTTGCGCGAGTTTCTGGAGTTGGGCGGCGTAAACGGTAGCGGTAACCGTATGCCCTTGCGGAAGCAGCTCGTGGTGCAGCATGCCCTTCGAATCCCAGAAGCAGCAGAGGAGGACCTTCTTGGAGTGCAGGTTCGATCTGGGTTGCGTAGGCGGGTCTTCTCCTCGAGGGAGCCACATGGCACGACGTAGGTTGGAATCATAGAGGACCCAGCTTTCATCTCCAGTCACAATATCTTCCAGAAACTCCTTCCCGGTTACGGTGTAGAAGGAGGGATCGACAGATGCTCACCCTGGCATACCGCGTGCCATCTGTTAGAGCATGAGGTATCCATCGCGTGAGGACTTTTCTGTAGCCAAGGGCCTGAAGGCGGCTTAGAGCTGTTGTATGGCTACACCCTAGCCTTGTCGCAATACTGCGCGTGGTAGCCTCTGGATCCTCTCTGACAGGTTCGAGAACGGCGGAATCTTCTACGCCGCGAGGGCGTCCCAGACGAGGTTTGTCTTCGAAGATCGTCTCTCCTTTCGCGAAGCGAGCGAACCAACGGTGGACAGTCCTGACGGTGGTGGTGTCCCCCCAATGCACAGTTGATGTTACGGGCCGCTGCCGTCGCTCCAGTGCCGCGGCGCCACTCATAGAAGATGATCACTCGAAGCTGCTCCAGTGAAACTGACATCATAAATAAACACAGGGAAGAGCAGGAGCCTTGATATACCTCTTGTGGAAAAGCTTCGAGAATGTTCTACAACCTTAGCATGTTACGTCATGTTCGAGCTTCGAAGATCAAAAACTGTAGGCTATCTAAAAAACACTGACAGGACTTTCTTTCCAACCTATACATTAGTTGAGGTGCAACCAAAAAAGAGAAGGACGTGTGGCTCTCAAGCGAGAGAGTCGAGCACGTGGTTAAGCGGACGAAGTAAGTGCACTCACGATGACAGAAAATTTCATTGCAAACCGAGAAGAATATAACGTTCATCGGGAAATACCTAGGCCAAAAGTGGCAAGGCAGCTGGCTCGGATCGCGGTATTCTTGAGGCTCGGAAGTTGTCCCGAGATCAGTGACTCACCTCCCCGCACAATTGCAATTGAAGCTAAGATGTCGGGAAGAGCACTCAAACCGTCACTGTCCTCAGATACAAAAGACGGAGTGATCCGACTAATACGGCATAAGACGTCTGCACATACCGTAAAGTTTTAGTGAACAACAGCCGATGAAATTAGTCCAGTATCGTTTTACAGCTTGGCTCCACACTATGTGTAGGCTCCCTTCTGTAGAACCGAGACGGGCGGCGAATATCTTAATCTCGAGGAGGTGTACCATAGCTTTACTCGACCTCTGCCCAAGAATGATCTAAGCAAACGGTGTCATTTCTGGATACCGTGTGATGGGAAGTGTACGAAGGGGATAGCGGCTATACCCATCCCACATGGCTCTCCTGAAGAAAATGGGATCTACGGTTGAGGTGCACCAAGGATCAGATATGAGCTCACTCTCTTTCCTTTAAGCTGCGAGGGTCATGGAAAATGATCTATCGTTATCACGAAGGACCTTATGGAAGCCAAGTTCACGCTGAAGGTACCTCGGACAGAAGAAGATGACGACTTCTAACAACACAAGAAAAGTGGATCTTCTAGGGTGCGCAACTACCGCTCAACAGCAGTAGGAATTCCTAAAGCACGTCCGAAGGACTGAGCGCGTGAGTGAATTCTAGGCCGAGATACCTACAGATTTGAAAATGTTTTGACCATATGATTTCCCTGCTTTCTTCACCGACTTCAACATGTAAGGGGTTGATTCTCGAGAACTGGGAGACTTCACGCTGGAATAGGCTGCCTGGTGTTTTTCTGATAAACAGAAGTAAGCGCAGAACACACAGTATTTTAAGGAGGGATCGACACACAGAGTGTGTACAAATCATAGAAACTGCGCAGAGTTCCTTCAACTTCGTGGGGTCCTACATCGTTTGTCTTTCTTCTTGTGTGCTACAGTACGTTTGAATCCAGGGCTACTGAAAGTCACGGAATCTAAGCAGTTTTTGGAAATTATGGATGTACATGTTCGAGAATCTACCTAGCTACATTTCACTCAAAAACTACCTGACATTTATTTCAATGACCTGAAACTAAGGAGCAGTCCCGTCACCATAGAAAAATAGGTTATATTCTCTTACAAAGCTCTAGGGAACGGAATACAACGAGTTAACAAAGCTCATTTTCTTTCACACGAAAATCCATTTGAGGGTTGCCATTCGACTTGTTTATAGTTTTTTTTTCTGTACTGTAAACTGTAAAGCCATGATGAGTCTGCTTGAGCAAGTGTGCTACAAGTATGTAGAGAGCGTACACTGAGAGAAGCTCATCCGGAGAGGGAATCTGAGAAGCTGGAAAATGTCTCCTTTGTTGAGTTTTTCAAGGATCCCGCTTTACGTACGTTATATCACCGCTTGTTGGTGGCCCGGTAAGGCACAGCACACATCATCGTTAGGCCAACAGGGAGGTAGTATTTGGTCGCTGAGGGTGGGAAGGGGTCGTTTTTGGTATGAGAAATTTTTTTGATAGTTGGCTTTTCTTATTTCACCTCCGCTAGAAAGGGGGGGGGAGGGTGTCGTTCTGACCTCAAAAAAAACGATGAACCCCGTCCCCTTATATCCCAGATCCGATTAAGTGCATAAAGTCGTGAATTTCCAGTTAGTAGCCATTATTAAGAGAAAAAGGTTTCACAAGTTGGATTTCCTTATTTATCAGAGCGAGCGGTCCAAGTAATAGCGTTGGGGCGCTCTATCGCGTACCAACTGTCGCGGCGACGCTCCGTTTCTCCTTAGTTTCAGGTCATTGAAATAAAGTGTCAGGTAGTTTTTGAGTGAAATGTAGCTAGGTAGATTCTCGAACATGTACATCCATAATTTCCAAAAACTGCTTAGATCCCGTGACTTTCAGTAGCCCTGGATTCAAACGTACTGTAGCACACAAGAAGAAAGACAAACGATGTAGGACCCCACGAAGTTGAAGGAACTCTGCGCAGTTTCTATGATTTGTACACACTCTGTGTGTCGATCCCTCCTTAAAATACTGTGTGTTCTGCGCTTACTTCTGTTTATTAGAAAAACACCAGGCAGCCTATTCCAGCGTGAAGTCTCCAGTTCTTGAGAATCAACCCCTTACAAGTGACTACGCCCCAGACCCGCCTCCAAGGCCCGCCTTTCAGTGAAAAACGAAGCTGCAGGACGAAAAAGCATGAAAATCGTCACTTGTACGGTCGTAGAGTTCTTATCGGGGAAGCTGTGCGGATGGGGCGAAGTGTTGGAGATGGAGTCAACTGAGCACGTACTGCTCAAAACTTGTCATTTAAATGCGAACCCTTGAGTCACTATCTGTGAAGGCAAATAATCTCGGACTTCGCCTGCAGAGGCTCGGTGTACGACCGTAGGATCACAGTTTGTGTAAGATGAATATTCGTAGGCACCATGCCGGGATTCACCACGTAAGGTGCCCTTCAAGGCCTCCTTTCCCTTCCCCTCACAAGTGGGAGTAATCTCGTCAGTAGGAATGGGACGGGAAATCATATTGACCGTTAATGCTGAAGGTGAAGTGATTGGTACAAAGACTGACACAAGCGACAGGGACGAAAGGACATCCTATCAAGCACCACTCCTCCAGAAACGCTTCGCTCGCTTCCTCGCTCGTGCTTTTACAAATTTCGAATCAAAAGAGATAACTATCTTAAATCTCACCTCCCCGCACAATTGCAATTGAAGCTAAGATGTCGGGAAGAGCACTCAAACCGTCACTGTCCTCAGATACAAAAGACGGACTGATCCGACTGATACGGCATAAGACGTCTGCACATATGTACCTTAAAGCTGTGCGAGAGACTAGTGAACAAAGCCGGAGAAATTCGCCCAGTACGTTTTACAGCTTGGCTCCACACTCATGTGTAGGGTCTCGGTTCTAGAAGCGAGACGGGCGGTGAACCTCCTCGGCGAATATCTTGATCTCGAGGAGGGTACCATAGCTTTACTCGACCTGTGCCCGAGAATGAACTAAGCAAACGGTGTCATTTCTGGATACCGTGTGATGGGAATGTACGAAGGGGATAGCGGCTATACCCACCCACATGGCTCTCCGAAGAAAATGGGATCTACGGTTGAGGTGCACCGGATCAGATATGAGCCACTCTCTTTCCTTTAACTGCGAGGGTCATGGAAAATGATCTATCGTTATCACGAAGGACCTCATGGAAGTCAAGTTCACGCTGAAGGTACCTCGGACAGAAGAGACGACTTCTAACAACACAAGAACAGCGGATCCGCTATCGCTCAACAGCAGAAGGAATTCCTAAAGCACTTTTCAGCTTGAAGGACTGAGCGAGTGAGTGAATTCTGGGCAGAGGTACCTACAGATTTGAAAATGTTTCGATCATATGATTTCCCAGCTTTCTTCACCGACTTCAACATGTAAGGGGTTGATTCTCGAGAACTGGGAGACTTCACGCTGGAATAGGCTGCCTGGTGTTTTTCTGATAAACAGAAGTAAGCGCAGAACACACAGTATTTTAAGGAGGGATCGACACACAGAGTGTGTACAAATCATAGAAACTGCGCAGAGTTCCTTCAACTTCGTGGGGTCCTATGTACATCGTTTGTCTTTCTTCTTGTGTGCCCTGACCTGAAACTAAGGAGCAGTCCCGTCACCATAGAAAAATAGGTTATATTCTCTTACAAAGCTCTAGGGAACGGAATACAACGAGTTAACAAAGCTCATTTTCTTTCACACGAAAATCCATTTGAAGGTTGCCATTCGACTTGTTTTTAGTTTTTTTTTTACTCACTGTAGACTGTAGAGCCATGATGAGTCTGCTCGAGTGTACTACAAGTAGGGAACGTACGCTGAGAGAAGCTCATGCGGAGAAGGAATGTGAGAAGCTGGAGAATGTCTACTTTGTTGGGTTTTTCGAGAATAATGCTTTACGTATGTTATATCATCGCTTGCTGGTGGCGCCGGTGAAATTCTGGCACAGCACACATTATCGTTAGGCTTTCCCAACAGAGAGGTCGTATTTGGTCGCTGGGGGAGGGAAGGGGATCGTTTTGGTATGAGAAATTTTTTGATAGTTGGCTTTTCTTATTTCACCTCCGCTAGAAAGGGAGGGGGGGGAGAGTGTCGTATTTGTTCGCTGTTGAAAGAGGGGGAGGGTCGTACCTACTTTTTGAGGTGAATTCGCGGCGTTGAGACAATTTTTTATGGTTGTTGACTTTCGCGGTTTTTCTCTTCACTGCCTTACGCTCGGCACTATCGTATCACAATAGTGAACTAGGGGCAGGTCGTATCAAGCCAGCTCCTATGGATGAGGTCGCTATGTGGTCTACGAGAAGTGTTTGGAGTGAGCATACCACAGTTTCTTCACCGTCCCTCGCAGTCGCTGTTCTCATATCCAAAACGGTAATTGAAATTCATCATTTTCGACACACTTTGCTATATGAATCTCCACCAGGCCAGCATCAGGACCTAACGAGGAGCGAATGCCGCACGTGGCTCCATAATTTGGTTGGAGCCACGTGCGGCATTCGCTCCGCGTTAAATCCTGATGCTATTTTCAATAGTGGCGCGTTGATGGCCCGATCCCTTTCGCTTGAGTGATCTCTACCTTAGGGTCAACCTCGTCCAGGGAGGCCATCTGCCTTGGATTTGGACCTACTGCGTTCCTTGATTGCAACCAATTTCCAAGTCAACTCGCTATCTAATCCTTGCACTTGACGGTTCGGGAAGCACAAAAGACAGAAGCCCTTACTCCTTCGAAAAAGTATTAGACTTCTCTTATGAGCTAGACGATTCTCAAGGGGGAGCGCATGTGGTTACTCTCTACAACTTCTCTTCCGCTCCCGCCATACGGATTGGTTGAGCAGGCTAACTGGATATGGGGAGGTGCCCTTAGGTCAACGACTCCTGAAAGCGCCAGTGGTTCGATCCTTCAGAAAATGCCCACCGGCCGTGCAATTCCATCAATCCAGTAGGGCGCTGATACAGTGTGTGTGTGGTGAGATTTAGCGAAGAAATTTCTCCCTCTTATGGCTGTGGTAACCAGCGAAACCTTTGTAACCAACTGCGAGGGGAAAATGAAAGTCCTCACAGAAGATGAAATCTTTGATCTCGCAACCCAGCAACGCTTACCTACTCCACCAGGTCACACGTTTCGCGACTGGCACCCTCAGATCCTGAAACTGTTGGGGACTTATACCACAGATTTCGTATAGCTCTGTCCAGGCTATTTCCGAATGTCATCTGAACTAATTCCTCAGTAGCCTTCTGGATGAAGAACACGATTTTCAAAAGCTCCTCAAAAATGGCCCTCCTGCCTCTCTCGACATAAGGCTTCTGGAAGCAAGGCAACCACTTTTTGCTTTGTGGTTTACAGCAGTATGCCGATTGAAGGTTATATGCGTACTGCTGATCAAAATGCTTCTCGTTGTAAAGAAAATGACTTGAAAAAAAGTTCGAAAATGCCATGAACTTCTGAGACAGTTTAATGGATAGATGAAGCAGCAAATACTATGCTTTTGCCTGCACTTCACTCTTCACTTCGCCACCTCGACTGCGACGCTTTTTTTCTTCAGAGGAAAGTGAAAGTTTCTCCGAAGCATAGTAGGAGTTGGTCAAACATAGGAAGGCGAGAGGTAGAATGTAAGTAAGAGGGGAGAGTCGTATCGGAAGAAGAACTTGGTAAGGCACTGGGGGTGGAAGGGAGGTCCGACCCCGCCCAATGTGCCTTGGTTACAATACCCGAAATCCAGATGAGTACTATTTCGGTATTCTTTCCCTACGTACTCTTCAACAGTGATCACCTTCTAAGGAGATTGAATATCTAGGAGCACTATCCTGCTGTTCCTCCAGTTCTTGAGACTATCGTCCTCCAGTCCCCCTGAGCTGTGCCTTTCTTCGTTCAAGGATCAGTTTGTGAAAAGCGCTAGACACGTCAAACATTGTCGAGTCACACAGCTCTTATTCATGCCTCTAAAATGTATTACATAGGCTTTCCGTCTCAATTCTTATCAATCTGTAGCGGATGCTACACTTGATCTGTGCACAGCGCAACCAACTCGTGCAATTGTAGACGCTCATGCTTCATCTCGCCATACTCACAACTACTCTTGCTACCGTCCATAGCTTAGCTACCAGAGAATTCTATGCTCCAGAAGAGCTCCCATTTTCATTCCACCAACCGGTGGCTTGTGGAATGAGTTCCCTCTGCGATCTTGATAACGTTCTTGATAAAGGAAATCTCAGTGCTAACCGTAAGTTTGGTCAATGTTTCAATACATAAATTCGCATTATAATATCTAACAAGCACTGAAACACCCTGAGTTCGTTGTGTAGGATCAGAGCGTATCCAAAATGCTGACACCATTTACTATTTACTGTTTCAGTCCTTCGAATTCAACCCATTTTCTCACACACTTCTTTCTCCGACGGCAGACTTGGCTGGAAGTTCCTGAACTCTCAGCATGAAATCTTAAACACAAATATCACATCCGCTCGACCCGAAACAGCCTAGTGGCAGATTATCTTCAGTCACCGAAGAGACAACACTAAGAATTTGTCCTCAGGGGTTGTTTACCTTCTGGATACAAACATTGCGTCTGCAGGGGTGCCAAGCTTGTCAAGGATGGAGGAAAATCCGAGCAGGAGATAGAGCAGCCTGCATCCTCTTGTCTGTCTGGACCCAAGATAGTGATCCCTTGCTCTGCTGACGCGAAGCTCAGCAGGGGAAGAGACCACTATCGCAGGAAACCAGAAAAGGTAGTGGCTTGTCGCTGTGTCTCTTTAAATACCCTAGCACAGCGTTTGGCACAGAAATGTCTGCACTCCGATTTATAGTATGTGTCGGTGCGACATAAGCATGTGGTGTCATCGGCTGTAACGCGGGCTGTCAACGGTTTCGTGCCAATCAGATAGTCGTGTTTAAGAGGTCAATTTACCCTGGAGCAGTTTTTCGTGCTGTTTGGTCTCGAATGAGCTGGTTTAAGACTTTGACGCACGAGCTAGGCCGTTTCTAGCCGAGTGGGGAGGATATTCGGTTTCAAGAGGTGAAGCCATCTCTGGACACAGATCTCCAGAAAGATGTCATCAAGGTGAAGTAAATCGTGAAAGATTTGTCCTGATCTCGGATGATTGGGAGTAAATGGTAAGTAGAGCCGGAATGCCTTTGAAGTTGTGATTTAATGGCATTGGCACTAGCAAGACAGAGTTTGGCACCCCTGCGGAGGCGCTGCGGGGGCCTTTCCCAGAGGAGGTACCCTTATGGCGCCCTATCAAGCTGGAGCCGACCCGGACCCCAACCGCATCTCCCGCCCCGCCCACAAATATCCCATTGATATGAAGCGATGAAGGCTTTTGTTGCGGGTTTTTGACCATTTCGCTTTGCTTTTGCGCGCTTTTGTACCTAAAAAATTGTTAATAAATAAATAATAAATTTAATGGGAGCAACGAATAGCAAAAAATCGAACTATCTGTTCTGGAAACTCACGTTCTAAAACCTGAGCGATATTTCAACCAAAGGTTCGCCTACGAGATAGATTTGACTAGAAGATTGTCCACAGGAATAGTCTCTGTCCCAGAATAGGAATATGGTAGAGATCAACGCGTTTCCTGGCGCGTTGCATGGTGAAGGAGTTGCTTTGCTTCCGAAGAACATACTTTTTGCGAACATGATGGTCTGCTGTATGGTCAGGTCCAAGGTGCGCGCCTGTGCTGAAAGGCGCCTGTGCCACTCGTGGCCCAAACTGCACGTTCGATGAGGAACGGCACGGACAAACAGAAAATTAAAATGACTTATGAAAATGTAAAAGACTGTTATCTGATGGTATTTTGTTCGCAATTCAACCTTGTGCCAGTTCACGGGGTAGTAAACCGTAGGAGCTACCCAGAATAACTGCTCGAGTGATCCCCACCCCCCTTTTCGCAGTGACTCTGCCTCCAAAGCCTGCCTTATTGTCAGAGCCGAAAGCGATGCCGGACAAGTGGCATGAAATGGAAGCTACATTGTCTCTTGTGGGGTCATACGGTTCAATACGAGGAGTCACTGAATTGAAGTCTCCCCCATCATCGTTTTTTTGGCATTTCACCAGTGTCATTGTTTGATCCACGTCACCTAGAGCATCTTCTCCTCACGAACGAGCCACTCGGCAACTTTCCTTCCACATTTCATTTTAAATCTCCGCTCCTTATGAAGGTCAGTGCGTCTAACTGCCAAGACAGGAGCAACCAGCTGAAGCACTCCCCTATCAAATTTTTGTTTTCATGCCGGATAGATATGTGCAACGTTTTAAGGGCTCGTGTGCTATGTAAAGCTCGATTCCACAACATTCCTCCTCATCTTGCACTTCCTGATATGCGGTCATTTGGGACCTTTGTTTTTTCAATCTTGCACAGAAATTATTTATGATCGTCGCTGCTGGCGAAAGTAGTTCAAAGAATTTTTATAGACCAGAAGAAGGGCACAGAGTCGTAAATGTCGTCGCGGAGCGATGAGGGGTTTCATTCTGAACAAATACGAAAATCTACAGGTTGTGCCACATGATCAAAGATGCACTGCTCAGTGTATTTGATTCTTGCAGCGGCAAGAACAATCAGTTGGTTACCACAAAAAGATTTCACTGAAGTGACCCGATACACCATGCAATCCGCCACATCGCCAAAGGAAATTGCCAAAAACCTACAGTGGGGAGGGGCCAAAAAAGACACTTTTCGACTTTCGAGGCGCTATAAGTTACACTTTATTAAATTCTGATCGGACATTTCTACCACCATATTGAAGAGCATATTAAATACTATCATGTCCGCCACAGCCTTCTGGACGAGCGCCATCGAGAGATTCTGCCACGCGACCGTGAGTGGGTGCCTGAGTTCAGCGAGATCGTTGATTTCTCCGCCACTGTAGACCACCCTATTGAACTCCGCCCAAACCAGGTAATTGAGGGGGTTTAGGTCAGGTGACCTACTTGGATATTCCATCTTCTTTAGGTACTCAACCCTTCCATTCCAAGTAGGCGAGAGTTTCTCCAACGCCCTTCGATTCCATGTGGTGGCACCCAATGCTGTAGCAGTACAAAGTTTCCAAGAAGGTACGGGCGACGACATGTGGGGAGGATATTCTTCTCGAGTTGCTCGATGTAACCGCCAGCGCTCACCTTCAGTCCGGGGTCCACGAAGAAAATATCGGTCTTCCCATTCCAGGTACTTCCGGTCCATACCATCAACCCGCGCCTTGGCGACTGCGGTGAAGATGATGTCCTAGACCGTAGCGACGTTGTCGGAGCTGCTCGATGTTGGAGGTCTTCCAGATCGAGAGTACTGGTCTCCAGGTAGCTACCCATGGGTGACTCCACACTAGAAGTTTCGCAGCTGTTTGGAGGTGACATGAATTCCAAAGTCTTCTCCAGTCAGGCTGCGACTGGAGATGACTTCATATTTTGGTGTACATGAAGGTGATGGGCGAGAGCCAGCTCCTGCTTATAGAGGAACATCTTGGGTATCTTCCGCCCTGGTACTCGTATCTTTCTGGGCTGCGAAAACTTTGCTGATATGTGACTCGGTCGAAGTGTCTTTTTTTCATCCCCCCCTGTAGAGAAGCGCGCTGAAATATTGCTGTGGATTTGCTGCACAGCTCTTTATGCTCTCTTTTACGGGAGTTTCACAGTGAAAATTTATCGTTAGTCTCTAAGGAATTCTTCAAAGGGAGCTGCCTTTAATTATTGATTATTTCTCCATGAATCGATGTTTCTTCACGACCTAGGCTTTGTGTATTTCAGACCAGCGACTATCCAACGCATTGAACAATCTCTCTGAACTGACCAAATGCGGTTGCTCATCGATCAGTGCAACCAGATGTGATGACACTCGCAGAGGTTTTACAGCATCTGTAGCAGTTGTACGGCATGTGGTGTTGTTTTTCGAAGAAGTGTGAGTAACTGGTCCTAGAAAAATCAATTTACGACAAATTATGTGTGCGATTTTCACACCGCGTAGTAGGGACATTCTGTATCGTTGAGCCACTGCAAATACATGCTTCATAAGCAAACTCCTTCCGAGTAAGGAAGAAAGCGAAAGACCATCATCGCAAGTGACCCAAACAGATACCAGCTTCAGAAGTCTACCCTAAACCCCAGCTTCCGTGACCCTCGGGCTTATGTACAACGAGAGCCGAAAAGATCCTTTTTCTTCAGAACCAAATAACATTCACGTTGGCTTCTGATTGGACATTTCCACCACTGAATCCAACAACACTTTGTACACGACCACGAAACTCCTGCACAGCCTTCTAACCAGCGCCATCGAGAGATTTCATCAACGACCGTGATTCAGTGCCTGAGTTCAGCGAGGTCGTTGATTTGTCTCCCACTGTAGACCCCTTCAATTCCATGTGCTGGCACCCAATCCTGTAGCAGAAGTTTCCAAGATGGTACAGGCGACGACATGAAGGCAGGATATTCTCCTCGAGTTGTTCGATGTAACAGTCAGCGTTCACTTTCAGTCCGGGGTCCACGAAGAAAATATCGGTCTTCCCATTCCAGAACTTCCGGTCCATACCATCAACCCGCGCCTTGGCGACTGTGGTGAAGATGATATCCTAGACCGTAGCGACGTTGTCGGAGCTGCTCGATGTTGGAGGTCTTCCAGATCAAGAGTGTGGTCCCCAGGTAGCTGTCCATGGGTGACTCCATACAAGAAGTTTCGCAGCTGTTTGGAGGTGACGTGAATTCCATAGGCCTTCTTCAGTTCGGCTGCGATTGAGATGGCTTCATATTTTGGTGTACATGAAGGTGATGGACGAGAGCCTGCTCCTGCTTATCGAGGAACATCTTGGGTATCTTCCGCCCTGGTACTCGTATCCGCGTCTTCTCTCACGATAACTAGTCTGTGAGTAATGAAGTTAGCATAACGTATTATCAGGTGCTGATTAGTTGGACACGATTCAATTACTTTCTTTCAACATCTTCGATGTCATATTGTACCGCTTAATCACCTGTATTTGATAGTGGTTTCCTTACAGTTTCGCTTATACACAGGCGCGGGAAAACTTGGAATAGGCCACGAAGTCGCGTTTTAAACAATTCTAAAGCTTTTATTCAACAGCAATACAGTGGAAAGGAGAGCACTTACAAGGGAGGTCGTTCAGGGCGTGGTGAGCTTTTTCAAAATGGTCTTGTGCATATTGTAGGGGCACATACGAGGACCAGAAAACTGAGGTTCATTTTCGCTGCGCGCTTCTACGAATAAAAAAAAACGTAAAAAATAGGTCGATGGTTCGGATCCCACCGAGGACAAAATTTTGCTTTTCTACAATTTTTCATTTTTTGGATCCATGTTTGTCTAAATAATTGGTCCTAACAAAAACATTCACGATAAACTGAACAATCCTACTTTTATGGAGCAAAACTGCTTTTTCGTTCGAATTCGTTAGTATGCACAGACTCAGCTCTTCGGCGCTATGCCGGTGCCAGATGGCACTGGAACCGAAAATAAAGTCTAGAATCGTGATCAGGACTGTCGATTACCCCTAGGAGCAAGTTTTGAGCGAAAAAATTTTTTTGACTTTTTCGGGTTGTAGGTGACCGACCATTTGGTCGGCAGTGTGAGCGGAGTCTCACATCTTCGTAACAGCGATGACGTATCGTTGACGCTACGGACCCCGGACAACCCAATAAGCAAACCCAAGAAGGTCAAAACAATTGTTTTGACCAAAAATTCGTTTTTAGTGGTAATCAGTGGCCCTGATCACAAATATAACACCTATTCTTGGCGTCCACGCAATTTAACGACAGAATAGCGGTGAACGTTCCCTATATTGGTTTACATAACGAATTCATTGGAAAGAAGATGTGGCCCCAAATTGTCTATAATTGACACCACACCAGAAGTTACTAAATTCGCAATCAGATCCACTGTATAGCCTATGAGGATCAACGTCCAGCAACAATCTTGTTCAATGGTGCGTGAAAATCGAAATAGTTGAATAGCACTGACTCATGAGGTACAGCTACTCAGAATGTGCCCATAAATGGCAAATATCCCAAATATCCGAGTTATATTCATGCGCAGACACAAATGGAAGCGAGAACAGCGAAATCTAAAAAATGCAAAAAGCCACGACGCAAGGGGAGCCGAACCATCAACCCCACCCTCACTGTCCGATTGCGAAACCTCCACTCTATCCGCTAGGCCATCCGATGCTCGACTCTGTGCAGCGCTCTTATCGTTGATGAAACCACGCAAGAAGCCGTTCACCCTTGAGCATGTGACCCAAGTTGGAAGCTCACTTGCGGCGATTTTTCGCTTCGATTCAAATAGCCCCTTTATAAGGACCCCCCACTCAGCAACTGGTCAAAGTTGCAAGTGACCTACGCCGTATAGAGGCCCAGAACGAAGCAGATTCCAAAGATTTCTTTTCACTCGTTTTTTACCTTTCCTGGAAGCGCGCAGCGAAAATGAAGCACACTTTTCAGGTCCTTGCATGAGCCCCTACAATATGCAAAAACCGTTTTCGAAAAGCGCACCACGCCCTGAACGACCTCCCTTGTTAGCGGAAATTTAGGAAGAAAAAGTTATCAGCGCTATGAATTTGGTTTGCTTACTATTTGATTCGATCAAAGCCTTCATCATCCGTGAACTCGACTGCACAGGGTGTGCTCGTATGTCCAACTCCTAATTCCTTCGAGCCCATGGAAGCTCTCACTAGGTTGGCGGTCTTTTTTTCCTTTGACTCATGCATCAAGCATCTCAAAAATGCTCGATGCGGTTGAAGTGAAGACCGTTATTCGGTCATTTTGTCATCTGAATGCTGAACTTGGGTGCAGATTTCACGTACCTTTGTCTTTGCTTGGGGTCGTGTTTATGATTTGCAAACAGATATCCCAGGCATACTTCATCTGGATCCGCGATGTTTCGGCACAGAAAAATAAGAAATGAAAAATTTGAAAATTCGATAGAAATGTTCATCCTGGATTTCGGCTAGAGACCCCAAATGAACAGGAAATACTAGTGTGTAGCCATTACCCGTGATCTCGCACCTCAGTGGATTTTGAGCAAGTTGAGGTCGAGGTTGAGGTCGAAGGGTAGAGGGGCAGGTCTCACTTGTTGCATCAGTACAGCCTGGGTGGTCCATCTCGCGTCACCGCGATCAAGGTAAGCCAAGTCATCTTTACTGACCGATACTGTTAGGTGGTTTACCGGTATCTCGAAATGGTCTTCAGTTTCAGTTAAGGCGTTTGAGAGAACAAGTCACATCTGTTTTTGACTCTTTCAGGCTCTGACGAAGGCGACACATTGGCCTATTAAATGTTAACAAACTTGGTCGGTTCAAGTGAACAACTAAATTGACATTCAATAGAAAATTTCAATTTTTTTTGATTTGTTCCAATTTTTTTCTCACCTTTATTTCGAGGTGACCTCGCATAGGTAACATCAATGTTAAGCGTTCCCCATATAATACGGAGTGAGGCTTCAAGATTCGCCGATTCCCTACGAAAACGTAAGCGGAATGGTCAGTGCTTCGACGACGTGGTAATCTTCTTATCCGCCAGTTCCAATGAGGTGAGTTAATAGCCGCAGTGTGAATCTCTAAGCAGCATACATACAGCATACAGCAGTGTACAGTCCTCATCATTGCGGACCGGTGGGGCGTGTCAGCCAGTATGAGTGTGCACACTGTTGAAGCCGTTCTCAGCCTTTTTGTTGAAACGCGTATGCGACAAAAAGTGGTAGAAAACGAGTAATACGAAGGATATAATACAGTAATGTCACTTGCCCGCTTCAACAACTGGTGCAGAACGACTTTGGCACCGCGCCAAACGCAGGGCTAATGCCGTTTGGACTCCAGAAATTTCGTCTTCGAGCTCATTTTCAAATTGCCTAAGTCACCAAATCCACTAAAAACTTGTATATAGGGGTAATTCAACATCCTGATTACGAGTATGACACTCATTCTTGGCGCTGGCGCCAAGAGAGGACACTACGATTACCTCCTGGGCTCAGCCTTAGCAGAGCGCAGGTAACCGTAGTGTCATCCATTAGCGCCAGCGCCAAAATGAATGTATTCGTGATCAGGGGATGTTACCCTATTTACAAGTTTTTAGCAAAATTTTGGTGATCTTGCCACTTTTGAAATGAGCTCGAAGACGAAATTTCTGGAGTCCAAACGGCATTAGCCCAAACGCAGACACACTGACACGCCCCACCGGTCCGCAATGATAAGGACTGTACATATAGTTGTGCGGTCGCTTGGCAAAGGAGGAGGGTGAGAGAAAAGTCTTCTCTCTGTTTCACGCGTGCAAGCGGTCAGAAGTCTGAGATCCTCTTTTGTTGTACCAGTACTCCCAGCATGGGAATGGATTGCGAAAAATATTAGGTTGTCCGGAACGTTTTTTGAAAATTTCACAATTCAAATTTGAAGAAGTGCAGCGAGCGAAAGGCTTAACGCAAAGTCATATATCAAGTGCCACGAGAAAGAGAAATACTCGTAGTTCGTTGTTCTTCGTAGTTGCTAGTTGGTATTACTCGTCATCGTTGGTACGAGTTAACTTCACTTGAAAACCGTCCGAACGAGCACGACTCCCAAGCGCCTTTTACTTCATCTTCACCGTTCTGGCTTCTCTATCGGTCAAATCGGGAATGAGGAACCGTCACCGATGCTGGATAAAACACAAGAGTCAAATACCAAATTATGTGCACTCGCTCTCTAGCGTGGAAGTTTAGCTTAGATGAAGTACGCCCCCGCATACTCGGTACCCACTTCATTTCGGCTCCCACGCAAAGTAGTCCGCCCAAATGGTAAGGAGAGTGGAGTGGGTAATGCTTTTTACAACTGGACACCTATCCCTGATAATAGATAAAAGAGCTGGTTGAAATTTCTCAGGACTTTCCGGACACCCTAATAGACGGGCATCTGTGTACGAAAAATGATGTTCATTGCTGTTCTCCTAGAACCGAGATTTCGACCTAATACTTTACAACTGTCGTTTTAATGACGCTTCGAAAATCAGTGTACAAAGGACGATTGCGTAGGCCACCCATCGCCAATACTAAGGCAGTGTTCATTCTTCGCGACAGTAGCGTCGTACCGATCGTCGGTCGCGCCCCAATGCTATTCTTAGACCGCTCCGAGTGCTACGATTTCCTTATTTGTCAAAGCGAGCGGTCCGAGTAGTAGCGTTGGGTGCGCTCTATCGCGTACCAACGGTCGCGGCGATCGCTCCGTTCGCTAGATCGCCGCGATTGCCGCGATCGCCGCTGCTGTCGAAATATGAACGCAGGCTAAGGAAGTACTAGACATCCATGCAGACACCAGAGATCCATGCAGACAATAAGGCGTGTGACGCGGCGTGGACTGCAGTGCAAACAGGGTACCCTTTACGTACCAATAATGCCATCCTGAGCACGATACAGCTGGTGGGAGATCTGATCTGGCTGCGAACCGATGTCCCCGTCACACCCGACCGTTTGCAGGGATCGTGGCTGTAACGTTAATATCGTTGAGGTGCAAGGTTCTATCACTTCCAGCCCCGTGAGCGTGATGGTACGTTCTTTCACGTGGCTCACTGCAGGAATTTTCATGGTCTTCCGGATAAGCCATTCTAGCTTAGTTAATGATTAAGTAAACCTTTTTTCATGAATTTTATTTTCTTAGTGGAGCCGAGCTTAAAGCGGATCGAATGTTTGAAGTGCCAATAAGTGGACATTTCAAATATTCGATCCGAATCTTCGGGGAGGGAGGATAGCCTTCACACCCTTACTTTCGCTCCCTACATACGAAGCTTCTCACTAGGGAAGGTCGTCAGGTCGAAGTGGCCATTTGTGATGAGATGTAGATCACTAGACGTGGTTTTGGACGCTGATCTTGAATCTGCCTTCAAAATTTGCAAAGCGATTCTCTGAACGGAGTTATGGAGCCGCGTTTACCACGCAACAGGTCATGGGATCGGATCCCTGCTGAGCTTAACTTTTTTGCTTGTTGCGCAAACGTGGCAAGCTCGTACAAGGTTCCAAGCGCACTATAGCGCGTCAAACTTTTCTTTAGACAGCTCAGAGGTGAGAAACCTGAATCTGTAGTGATCGACAAATCCTTTTCACGCAGGGATCCTGATCATGACTGTCGTGTAAACGCAGGCTCCTATAGTCAGGGTTCAGAGAATTGCTTTGCAATATTTTTTAAGCACGTTCAGATCAGCGTCAAATCCAAGTTCAGCTGATCCGATCCCATGACCTGTTGCGTGGTAAACGCGGCTCCATAACTCCGTTCAGAGAATCGCTTTGCAAATTTTGAAGGCAGATTCAAGATCAGCGTCCAAAACCACGTCTAGTGATCTACATCTCATCACAAATGGCCACTTCGACCTGACGACCTTCCCTAGTCAGCTAAATTTTCATTTCCTCAGGTAATGAGGTTTTTAGGGCGACCCACATAGTTCGCCTGACATGATTTTTCATCTGTGTTGATAACCAAGTAAGAAGACCTCCCAAACTGCAGACTGACTCACTCCATTTAGCCTGAAAGCACAGCCGCACTTACACTCCCTACGCGCTTGCCCAAAAGCAAAACTATTTCTGGTGCATGTTTGATATTTGATGCCCCCAGCCCACTCGCTCAACTGCAAATTTCCGGGAGACCATTCAGGATGAAATTAGGCTGCGAAACTGTGAGGGGAGTTGTAGCAAAGGACGAAATTAGGAGGGGAAAGGGGGCACAAATGACGTCGCCCTTTCTTACTTCGCTACCCTTCCCCAAATCACAAGGCTCCCCTCATTGGAAAGCAGAGTTCCTTCGTCTTCATTTCAAAACTTCGGCACTATTTACCCTTTACTGCCCCAATCTTCCGAAAACAGGCCAGTTTTTGACCGACTTTTTTCTGCGTTGGCAGAATTGGCTGAAAATTTGTTTCCTGGGGTAGTTTGACCTCCTGAACATGAATATCACATCCGCTCGGCACGAAACCTCCTGGCGCCCAAGCTACAGGCGCTGGCGCCAAAATACCTCAAATCATCGGCGCCTGCCAGGAAGTTTCGGGCTGAGCGAATGTGATGTTCGTATTCAGGTGGTCAAACTACCCCAGGAGACAACATTTGAGCGGAGAAAAAGTCCATGGAGAAAAAAGCGGTCAAAAAGTGGCTCAATTCTGGATGGTTGGGGCAGTAAAGGGTAAATAGTGCCGAAACTTCATGTGAATACGGACCTAATCCTATCTTGCAGGTTGCGACTTCGCTCGGAAGTGTAGTGCAGCAATATCTTCACCG
>MU912214.1:0-22808 GCA_036418165.1 Cooperia oncophora | reverse complement strand
CCCACTATCAACTGAAATGTCGAAGCATTGCCCGGCTGTGAGTAACCCTTGAGATTACGACCCCCTCCCACCCCCGCGGCCAAGTACGAACCCGTTAAGTAGTTTCGGGGGATTTGCATGAAAAGAGGGCTGTTAAACGTAGCAGTTCAATCTGTAAAGAATACACTCATAATAATTTCATTTTTTTAACATCTTGACTTCCATAGCTCCACTCCCACTATCAACTGAAATGTCGAAGCATTGCCCGGCTCTGAGTGACCCTTGAGATTACGACCCCCCCCCTCCCCAGCGGCCAAGTACGACCCCCCTATGGGTTTCGCACAACGATGCTGTACCCTGTAGCAGTGCCTCAGCCGGGCGGAATTTGGAGGCAGAATAAGGGTATCACTACCCTCCGACTTCGTTTTCTGAAACTGAAGGAAAAGGTACGCTATTGCAGCTGCGGTCCATCTACCTCGCTCTGAACAAAATGATCTGTCCTTAAGTGCTATGAGACCAAACTAACGGCATATAAGTACATAGAACTGCAATGTGCTCCAGCGGATCCTGTGAGAAATGCTCTAGAAATAGAGAGGAAGTTTATGTTGCGACAACGTTTGTTTCACATAGATCTGAGGTCACACCGTCGAAGCCTGCAGTACACGGGCAAAGCTGCAAGCAAAGAAGGACTGATCTATCGGTCAATGTGTCCATTCCATTTGTTCGGCAGTTGTCTCCCCTGAATACTCAATTGGAACAGAATTTAGTGCAGTCGGTCACATGTAGCACATAAAGACCATTAACTACATTTCTATCAGTTTTCTATACATTGCTCTCCAAGAACAATCGCAGAAAATGGTCGGGCTGACTTGTCCAATGTGAGGCTGGCCAGACATTACCACCACAGGGAATGTATTCTTCAGTAGTGCTGGAATCACATAAATCTGACGGCGTAACCTCACCCACCCCCTCCCTTCCCCTTAATCATCCACTGATGTAACAACACTACTGATCAACAGAATCGCAAATCAGGGCATGAACGAAGATAGCTTCTCTTGAAGAGTTGGCTTACACTGATACTATGGGGAGTTGGTCCTGTACTTTTGTCCCTGGCGCGCCTCTTTTACTGTGATAGCCCAGAAAAGAGCACCTGTTATAGAGGCAAAACCCCTCCACAGTAGCTGTTCCTTCTTTCCGGCTCAAATCATATGAGCTTATGCATTGAATCTGTAGAAAAAATTTCTTCATTCGAGCCTTTACAAACTTTACCATCTCACATTAAACTCTGACTGATCCTCCGAATCTGGAGGCAGTAGTGCTGCGTATACTGTCCACAATGCGGAGAGCCTCTTTCTGAGAGATCAGTCTGCAAGCTCAAAATCTGTTTTGTACCAGTGTTCTTAGAAACAATGTTCTCCGGTCAGGGTACAGCATCATTGTGTGAAATCCATAGGGGGTCGTACTTGGCCGCTGGGAAAGCGGGGGGGGGGAGCGTAAACGCAGGGTCGGTGAGCACCAAACAGCACAAAAGTGTCATCGCTAAGTTTGATGGAGCGGACGGGAAGCAGCAGAGGACCCGAATGTAAGGAAGACTAAAAATACTAAAATAATCAATCGGCAATATCAATAGCTGTCATGAACTCTTTAGTACGTAGATGACTGAATCTTACATCTCGGAATAGATTCGTGCGTATCGATCTTTCCAAACCCTAAACAAACATCTGCTTGCATGGATAAAAATCACCTAAAATTAGAAGTTACACCTTTCCACCACCTCTGCGTAGGAGCGTAATGCACGGCGCACACTCGGACCAAATCGATCGATGACAACCAAATCAAGCTTCAGACTCGGGTCAACGGAAATATGTGTTTTGAAGGCTTATTGAAGTTCGCGAAGCGAACATCCTTGCAATGGCACAAGGAGTCGAGCTTTTGTGTGGCTAAGAACCTCGCGCGAGGATGACCCATCTAAAATATCTTTTCAACTAGCGGGTATTCAGGGAGAACTGTAGAGCATGTTGGGAACAGAAGAAATCGCGCCCCGATGATGTTTCAAGTTTTTGCAAAAGATTGCTTTTGAAAGGAAGTTATTCACCTATAAAGCAGGGAAACCCGCTCGCGATTCAGCCCTAACCTATTTGAACCCATCCGAAATATTTCACATTCAGATTGCGGATAGGTAGAAAACGGAACAATACAGAGATGAAGTTAACATGAAGTCTTCCGTTTTCCAAGGGCTCCTTTCCTGAAAAGGTGATCAGGCTCGGAAAGCGCACCGTAATACCCCCCCCTCGTCAACGGTCAACGCTCCAGCCCCATTTCGCGCGCGGATCGCAGCTCGGGCCACGTTCAGGGGCTGCTCTCCTTCCCTGAGAGATTTATGCGCAGAGCATGACCGATGTTCCAACTCTTCACAGTAATAAAGGTAATCTAGGACTAGCTAATACAATATTAATATTATGGAGAGTTGTCGCGTAGACACTAAGGGAAAATAGAGAAATAGAAAGAAATAGAGTGGATAGAAAAAAGATAAAAAGAAAACTGATAACTGAATTTCAAAGGCAAGTGGCACGACAAATCTCCGAGACGTGTAGGCTTAACAGGCCCAGCAGGACAGGATTCGGCGCCCCTATGCAGGCGCTGCATGGGCCTGCTGGTGGATAACCTTATGGCGCCCTATCAAGCTGCAACATATCAACCAGGATGCCCACTGTTTCCGCCCGCCACAAATTTCCTACCGATGCTGACGCTCGCCATTCATGTGTAGCGGCTGCGTGTTGCATGAATATATCAGCACACACAACAACCGTGCCACGGTAATCCATTCGCACGGTGTCGACATGAAACTCGTCCGCGATTTCTTTCCAAGTAAGAACAAAGGGTCTTTTGCAGGTTTCTGATCTGATCTGATCATGCTTCCCTTTTCCCCATTTTTCTCCCTGTATAGCACCCCTGTTACCACTCTAGACACAGCACCATATCATCGTGCCATATCCTCTGAATGAGGTGTGAAGTATACCGAAGGAAAAAAACACGAAAAAATATGTGAAAGAAGTTTGATTCTACCTACGATTAGCAGCGCAAAACGTAAATTGAGAGAAGCGCTATTCAGATTATTTCTTAAAGGCACGTTCTGCGATAAACTAAGGATAGGTTCTGATAAAAGTGCATGGTGATCAAGCAGATAACAGTAGAGGATATGCTGCTTTTAAAACTTGAAAACAGCAAGCAGAACGCAGAGCGCTCAGCTTCTTAGGCCCATTGGCGCCCGATAGGCCCATGCCGGCCTCCAGTGACCGTGTCGTTGTGAGACTGCCATTGCGCTCTCTCGCTCGTCGTTTTCTGGCCTCTCTCGTCTCTTATCAGTGTCTCGCCGCCTTTTGCAATCCACAATCGATCTTGACCACCTTACGCTCGTCCGGTGATCATGATCAATTGAAATAAAGAGGGTCTTATTGCGGGCGCTTTTTCGTGGTTCCTTCTCTTCAATAAGTCAACAATCACAGGGCAATTCTATTTTTGAACTGTATTACCTATGAAGTGTGGTCGCGGGAATTGCCTTTAAACCAGTCACAGAATCAAAAGCCGAAAACAGGAAGGTGAAAAGTCGATCCTGTATTAACCATAAGTATTACTCTCTGAGCAGCTACAGTGCTGAATTTGCGTTTTGCTGCGAAAGGAGTGGTGTAAACTCTGAAGAATTGCACAACATAGTCATATGCACTGTGGTCGTGAAGTACTTAGTGGGTTTACATAGAGGCCATTTATAGGTATCAGACATTATAAAACACTCGTTAGTCGGTCTTGACCGGTTAGTCGGTCTTGACCAGACATCAAGTAAAATGACAACTTAACTATCCTACTATATATAATTCGCTAAGTATGTCTGTCCGTGTGCGTGTATGTTTGTCTGTCTGAGGGGGGGGGGGCAAAAAAAGTCACTTTCCTTCATTGACTTTCGAGGCGCTATAAGTTACACTTTATTGAATTCTGATCGGACATTTTTACCACCATATTAAAGAGCATATTAAATACTATCATGACACTCCGCCACAGCCTTCTGGACGAGCGCCATCGAGAGATTCTGGCACGCGACCGCGATGTGGTGCCTGAGATCAGCGAGATAGTCGATTTCTCCGCCACCGTAGACCACCCTATTGAACTCCGCCCGAACCGGGTAATTGAGGGGATTCAGGTCAGGTGACCTACTTGGATATTCCATCTTCTTTAGGTATTCAGCCCCCTTCCATTCCAAGTAGGCGAGAGTTTCTCCAATGCCCTTCGATTCCATGTGGTGGCACCCAATGCTGTAGCAGTACAAAGTTTCCAAGAAGGTACGGGCGACGACATGTGAGGAGGATATTCTTCACGAGTTGCTCGATGTAACCGCCAGCGCTCACCTTCAGTCCGGGGCCTACTTACTTTAGTTGCCTCCACTCTACTGCACCATTACAAACTTTACCTGCTCATAAGTTACTTGTCAAATGCGGTTACAGTTTTGCTATATTTGTAAATAACCTTATAGACTCTATCGATTTACCCACTAGTAACTAGTAAGTAACTTGGCGGACTTCCCTGGTCAGCATTGCGGTTCTTACCAGTCCTGGGAGCACGGTGCACCAGCATGATGCGTGGAAATGACGTTGTCAGTACGACCCCCGCCTCCTTTGGGAAAGGGATCCCAGTACGACCCCTCCCCCTACTTTCCGGCTCTAATTCGTTCATACTGACGAGAACGATCAGATACGTACGAGCCGCGAGCGCTTGCGGTCCTGTTGTGATTCCATGGATTAGCGGTGGAACACATCTGTTGGGCTGGGGCCGCGGGGCTCTTTCTAGAGTGATAGCTTTTTCAGGTGTAGGGCTTTTAAGGAATGAAAGCGCCGCATTCAAGCAGAGTCTCTACTGTTGCGTTTTCTAAGTACTCGCAATCTGAATCATCCCCAGTTCGTGGAATATTTCGGATGGGTCTGGACGCGTTAGTGATAAAATGCGAGCGGGTTTTTATGCTTCAGAGCAGAATAACTTCTTGCGAACTCACAAAGTCCTTTGTAAAATGAAATCATCATGAGAACGCCCAATACTTCTTCCTTCCAGGAAGCTCTACACTCCTTCTATACTGCACAACGATGCTGTAACCTGTCTGGGAGAGTCCTGCGCTTGCAAGCCCCCTCCTTTACGGCCAAACATGATTCCCCGTTGTGATTTCTACAACGTTGGCGTGTTCTGTATGTACCCTCGGATCAAGTAGTAGGTGTTTCTGTAGGAGCTGGTACTGGTTCCTTCACATTTCCGTTGATTCTGACTCAACCGTTGAGTGAGTGCTGGTAAAGCGATATCTTTCCCGTAGCCTTTTCCATCAGTTTTCCTGAAGATGAATTCCTCCCTGAAGGCAGTCTTTGAAGGCATACCTGCGTTTCTAAACCCCATGCACGCCAGCGGTAGGTTACGTTTTCATGTAAACGGTTATGGGATGTATTGCTATAATCGTATATAATATCGTCGTTCGTGGGAACTGATGAAAGGCTGAGATTGGTATTTGTGATGTGCATGCAGAATCATTAGTTTATGGAAAAATATTTGCGCTGTTTGCATAAAGAAATCCGTTCAGAACGAATTGTTATAAAACTGTCTCCACGCAAACCTTCGTCAACGGTAAAGCAGTAATTCCTTAACTAACGACGACCTCACAGGCTTTCCCTCCATGCAGGTATGCCGTGCTTTCACAGCCTTCAGCACATAATATAATAATAACAAAAACCAAACTTATTTTTTGTCTTGTTTTTTTGGCTGGTGCTTCGCCGCACTTAGCGATCCGATGATCATTACAAGGTTGCAGAGTTATGGGCAAAGTTCTGCAAATTGGAACTACCCCTAAGAGAGAGTTTCTAGCCAGATAGGAGATTTCGGCCCAACTTAGGAGAAAGGGGCAGCCATAGGGCACAACCGCACGTCTAATGATCAGGTATACTAGAATAATAACCGATAGAGGTCTGACTGCGGAAGAGAAGAAACTTTGGAGAGGAAAGTCTCAAAGGAGACCCCGCGCTCGACAAACTAGTAGGAGTCATTCCTTTGCTCAAGTTGTCCGCTCCATTTTTTAGCGCTTTCCTAGCAACTGCTATTTCTTGCCTACGTCGATCGTGGCCTGCCTTGGGCCTCTGACCCCAAAAATGTGGTATTCAGAGGGATTTTCGACCTGTACTGCAAATGGTTACGGCCATCACGCAAAATTCCTTGTTTGATGGATATAAAATCTTATTAAGAAACTCCTGGCCAAACCCTACACTAAACACAATATGCCGGAGTCTTACAACAGCTCCCACTAATCTTTTATCAGTTTTGAAGCATGTGGAATACTTCCGGTCTTCTCTGTGAGAACAAAATTTGCTTGCCACCCGGAGAGCCGCATTCGCTGCAGACGTTGAGCCATGTCAGTCGGTAGGGTTGGGTTTGGATCGGCTAGCCCGTTCTTCGCCAACTGCTGAAGCGGGTAGGTGACAAAAATTGGTGAAAAATGGGCTCGTGCTGCACCAAACCAAGACCGTTGAAAAAGTGGAGCGAAAACGACTGGCTGTCCGTGTTCAAGATCGATCAACATTTCCCTTTCGTTTGACTTTACTATACGTACGATGTTGATTTTGTAGGTGGGAATATTAGGCTAACTCAAAAGCCCTCGACATTCGAAGCTCAAAATTTACTACTGCAAGAAGAAATTACTACAGCTAGTCATTTCAAATACATGTGCTCCATTATCATCTATGGCCTTTTGCCTACGAGTGGCTAGATCGTAGATGCCCCTCTTCCAGACGTGGTCGGCTGGGATTTGGAAAATCCATCCAATGTATTGGGTGCTAACGTAGTTGGAGGGGGCCACGCGGTTCTCGGCCAGTGATGACTCATCGACTCTTCTTTTCATGTTTAGGACATAGATATAAGATTGTCCTAGCTATATTCAAAAGATAAAACAGTTAACTCTGAAGAATGCGAAAAAACAGTTGTGGACAGGAAAATTTTGCCTAAACTTGTTGCTTTTTTGTTGTAGACCGCTGTTCTTGACTACAAAAGATCATACAATGTTGTTTTCAGTTTCTGTGGGATTTCTCAGCAAGTTTCCGGTGAATCTTGTTTGTTTTATTCTAATTTTGCTGCTAGATTAGTATGTCAACGCTGCTATCGATCGATGAGTCATCACTGGCCGAGAGCCGCGTGGCCCCCTCCAACTACGTTAGCACCATGGATTGTCTAGTCGTCGTGGGGTTTTTTCTTCTTTTTTTGTTCTTGACCGTTCAACTGGCATCGCAGATTTGAGATTAAAAGGTGGTAGTCGGAAAGCACAAGATCCGGAGAATATGGTGGGTGATGAAAGACAGTTCAGCCGTCGCTAGTTCACACTTCGTCGCCCTTGCAATGCGTGGTCTGGCGTTGTCATGCTGGAAGTACACTTTGGACTGCTTTCCCATGTGTTCGTGAGGTGAGCCTTCAGATTCCGTAACTGAGCAACGTAAATGTCGGCAGTCACTGCTGTACCTTCTTTCAGTAGCTCCCAGTATTCTACCCCACGAACACTCCACCAGATGCATAGCATCACTTTCTTTCCATGCAGGTCAGGTTTCGGGACGTCTTCTGCTTGTCCTCCTTTGTCTACCCATTGGGCACGGCGGCGGATGTTGGAGTATAGTACCCGCATTTCATCTCCCGTCATTAGGTTGTCCAGCCACGAGTGCGTGCGTTAGAGGGTGTGAAGAGACTGTATCGTGTCGTCGGATTTGTATCCCTCTGTGATAATGCATATTATAGCCAGGCAAAATCTTTCAGTCTTTTCTACTCATCAACCTTTCCTGTATGAGAACATGACAAATGTCCGAGGGCTTTTGGATCAACCTGATATTTTTTACATTCCAGGTGGCTTTCTCACCAGGTAGAAAATTCACAACTGCTCCGCGCATTTCAGATAACGATTTCTTTCTTCACAATCTTGTTGCTATGCTCTGTGAACTGTGCTCCTATGTGTTGCTGTTGCTGTTGCCGCCCGTGTTGCGGCTCGATGATGGGAAGACCTTTTATTGGTAAACCACTACGCCTGTAGCTGCTGCAAACGCTGAGACATGTTATTTTCAGATCCAGTTTTCGGCGCAATTGGTGGAGCAATTTTGGGCGGTTTGCTTGGCGGTCTAGGACCGAATCCAGCGGGCAAAAAATGATAACTGTCATTCCCTTTCAGTGAAAAGTGATGCCAAAACTCATCAGAAACTCAATCCTATACATTCAAAGTTTACTATATTGGTGTGGAATTTCAGTCGGGTGGTGGCAATGTTTATTTGAGTAGTCATAAAATGCTCTGATCCTCAGGCTCTGAACAAGGATGAATGCTAGTAAAACTGATTTGACAACTTTGTGTGCAGCAGTTAGCACCTTACAGTCGATACGAAGCCGAAGTCTTTGAAAAGTTGGACGTGACTTTGTTCATACAGTATTTACTAGATTTCCTGACTTGCAGTGAGCCGGCAAGCAAACTATGGTCTCACTGACAGATAGAGACACAAAAATTGGAACAAAGGTGGTTCGAGGATCCTCATCTGATAACACTAACTTTCCTGTGTCTTCACAATACAGTATCCTTTAGAATTGCCACCATCATCGAGAACCTTGAAATATTTTATTATTTTCAAACCAAAAAAGAATGGACAGAGCTTCCTGGGTTGACCAGTCCCTTTTTGCAAAGTGCTGCCCATTCTACTCAGAGACACTCTGTGCACTCACCCGGGGACGGACCCTGCCATATGCGGGGTGTATGAGTTCGCAACTGCAGAAACGTGCCATTGCCTCTCAAAAGTGTCGGGAATGGGGCCTCTCGTTCGTCAAGCTGCAACGCTTGCGCCAATACAAAACCCCTCAAGTAACACGTAGAGGTTGAAAACAAGCGGAAGTGGAGGACACAGGTTAATAGCTTGTTTGGTCATGCTTGGGCGTGTGGCTGGCCGTGCGTCACCCCGAGCGGAATCGGGAGATAGAACAAGGAACCGCCACCCTACATCCCTTTCCGTGCACCTTCAACTGAGAATGGTGGTACGCTATTGCAGCTGCGAACCCATTTACCTCGCATTTAGCAACAACGATGATCTACGGAGTCTGTCCTCAAATGCTATGAGACCAAACTAGTGGTAAGCGTACTCGCAGTCTAGAGCTGCAATGTGCCCCAATGCTCTAACAAGGGAATGGTTTGAACTTCCCATGGAACTTTGAATGGAGACCTAGGTACATCGATAGAGCCTCGAATGCTGATTACGAATATGCAGATTAAAAGTGCTACGGGGACCTCCCAGACGAGATCTGGGTGGTCAAAGTTTGAGTTCTGGCTCGTAAGCGCTGCTGATCGATGCCTCGGCAGTGCCACCGTGGCCTCGTGGTAATGGTCTCGCTTTCAAGTCAAACGCATGCGGGTTTGCATCCGGTTGGCGCGAAAATTTTTGCTTCGCTCCGTATAAGAGCTTCAACTCTAATTTTCGAAATTCTTCCGAATTTACGGCCCAGCAGGGCAAGTAGAT
This sequence comes from Cooperia oncophora, assembly GCA_036418165.1. Classification (NCBI taxonomy): domain Eukaryota; kingdom Metazoa; phylum Nematoda; class Chromadorea; order Rhabditida; family Trichostrongylidae; genus Cooperia; species Cooperia oncophora. The sequence goes on along the minus strand of MU912214.1, from coordinate 13,281 downwards.
CAAGTACATCAAGTATACGACGTACTCGATCTAGTATGGATTTGGTCATATCTGCCCTCTGAACATATTACCCATCCGACAATTCAAAGTTTTGCCCAGAATCGCAATTTGGCCAGACGAGCGTTTTTTTCGTCGAAGGATGTGATATTCGTGTTCAGGGGGTCGAAATCTCCGAATTTCTCGCTAAAACTTTGAATTGTCGGATGGGTAATATGTTCAGAGAGGGCAGATATGACCAAATCCATACTAGATCGAGTACGTCGTATACTTGATGTACTTGATCTACTTGCCCTGCTGGGCCGTAAATTCGGAAGAATTTCGAAAATTAGAGTTGAAGCTCTTATACGGAGCGAAGCAAAAATTTTCGCGCCAACCGGATGCAAACCCGCATGCGTTTGACTTGAAAGCGAGACCATTACCACGAGGCCACGGTGGCACTGCCGAAGGCATCGATCAGCAGCGCTTACGAGCCAGAACTCAAACTTTGACCACCCAGATCTCGTCTGGGAGGTCCCCGTAGCACTTTTAATCTGCATATTCGTAATCAGCATTCGAGGCTCTATCGATGTACCTAGGTCTCCATTCAAAGTTCCATGGGAAGTTCAAACCATTCCCTTGTAAGAAGGAAGAACGAGTAGAAATGAATTTATGTTATAACAACAACGTTGTTTTTCACATAGATCTGAAGGCGCACAGTCGCCATCTTCACTACACATTCCATATGAACATAGACCAGACAGGCAAAGCTGCAAGCAAGGAGTGGACTGATGAATCGGTCAACGTGTCCATTTGTTCAGCAGTTACTGCCCCTGAATATACAAATTGGAATAAAATGTAGCGTTGGCAGCAATATGCGGCACATAAGGATGCTTAATATGGCAATGAAATGCTTTTCGAAACCCCTATTGTTTTTGCGATTTATCGCTAACTTACACCTACATCTTCTCAATGGAAAAGAGGTGGCACAGACGGATCGTCAAATAAACTCGTTATAAATAAACTCGTTATGGTAGTGGTAGCGTTTTCCTTCAAGTGTACGAGCTGTTTTCAATAGCGACACGTTCATCAGTTCGAGTGCCACGCTTTTGTAAAAAGCGATCGCAAAAAATGCTGCTCGAGTTGACTTGTTCAATAATAGGCTATCAGGCAACACCACCACAGGAAATGTGTTCTTGTAATGCTGGAATCACATATATCTGATGGCGTAAGCCCACCCACCACCCCCTCCCCCGCCCCTTTAGCCATAACTGATGTAACAAACTACTACTGAGCAAAAAGCAAAAAGCGTAAATCAATGTATCAACGAAGATGGCTCTTTTGAAAAAGCGGCTCACATTGATAATATGGAGAGTAGGTCTTAACTCCGTGCTTTTCTTCCTGGCGCGCCCATATCCTGTACCATGTTAGACCAGAGAAGAGCACCTCTTATCAATAGAGGCAGAACGCCTCCACAGTAGGTGCTCCTCCCTCCGGGGCCTGGCCTATATGAGCTTGCACTGAGCCTTGAACCTATCGAGAGCGGACAGTATTCTAACCTCTTGTCAATTGAACGCAAGCTTCTCACCTTGGAACCTTACTGATCCTCCTGATTTGGGGCAATGGTGCTGCGTATACTGTCCACAATGCGGAGGAGCTCTTCAATTTCTGTGAGATCAATCTGCAAATGGAGGCTTCGTTCAGATCCATAGACTGAACAGATTGGCACAAAGCAGAAAGTGCTGATTTAGAGCAGATAGGCCACACACAACCTGATAAATAGAAACCCTACATAGCGATAAGGGGAGCCGAGCTATGTGCGAAGTCAGCAGCTACAGAATCGTACTGTTCAGGCCATTCGAAAATTGGCAGAAATGAGGCTGTAATGTAGTAGAAAGTGGATATCAACTGGACCTCCGCTTGTCACGTCCACAATCTGTAGCGTGTCTTCTATGCCAAGGTTCCGCCGTGAACAACATGAGCCACGAGCTCTCTCATTCGTTATCAAGTGCGGAGAACAACATCTCTCCAGATTCCGCCGAGAATGACATGAGCGGTAAGCTGCCTTCTGTTATTTAAAGCAGAGAACAAAAGCTCCCCAAGCAAGCGAGGCAGGCGTATACAAGAGCAGGACGTGCAGGAAAGCACTATTAGCTTGTGATGCTGATACTATGGCGTGTTGTGTGCTTTGCTTGCGACAGCTACCCTTCCCCCTCTCCAACCTCATTCGCGTTCCGAGTGACGAAAGAGATTCACAGCAGTCCATTTCTTATATTTACCACTTTTTCTCCCACCGGTGGCCGCAGCGGCCCTTTCCCGAACTCATACGACATTAGGCAAAAACTTACTGATTTGGTATGTCTTAACTAGCTTTCCAACGTGCCCAGTTCCCCCACTGCTCACCTTCACCTGCACGCGAGCAGCTCGAAGAGTCTTGTGATGACACCGGTACACCAATCTTATTTCCATTGTTGTTAGAAACAGTGTTCTCCACTTTCTTATCCTACCCAACAGCATTCTAAGTAGTTGCAGTCTTACAAACCGACATGCATACAGAAGGGCATGCTCACAAAAGAAAAGCATTGAAAGTTGGAAAATCACTGAGTAATTTGAAAAAACGAACAAATTGAATATAGATGAGAACGGAACGCGCTGTGATGGTTCAGCGTTTCACGTTTTGCCCTCAGACGGAAGCTGAGCAAGAGTATAATCCACTCTCAGTGCCCGTCAGTAAGGAAGAAGAACCAATTAACCAGTTTAGTACTTGGTAATATAAGACGATCAGTGGCTTACCTTGCGCTCCACATTCCCCTCTACTGGTGGTGGCACTGTGCGGAGTTCGCTTTCTTTTCTCGTTGCCTGCAGTGATCGTGGAAGTTTTGTTCATACGAAATATAGAGAAGACATGATAAGAGCTAGGCATGCTTGCAAAGTCTACTAACCTCCCCGTCAACCTCCGGTGCTTTGGTGGTAGTGGTAAGACCGAAGAATGGTGTTGTACAGCATGCTCTTTGAATGCAACTTCCACCAAGAGCCAAGCAAATGGCGTCATCATCGATACGGCATTGTCCAATATGAGCCCCACCATTCAGACATCGAATCGTATTTGCCAATGTATTACCCTGAATTTCACAAAATAGCAACTTACTTACCACGGTAACTTCCATAATGAACAAACAGGCGCTTGCAAGGTCAGTAACCTCCTCAACGCTCTAGCCAAATTACTGATAGAATTTTTTGCATTATAACATTTTTCGAGAAAAAGTCGTAGGATTTATTTCGTTCCATGCTTGTTCATTTTTACAACCAAAAATTGGGTGAAAAACAGACAAGAATGAAATACAGGAATTCACTGGTGCTCTCATCTCGTTAAGGTGAGCGGGCAGATTAAAAGTATGGTCAGGATCGCTGCAAACGATAAAGCCTGCGAAACACGGACTGCAGAGCAGCCAGGGCGGCCTTCCCCACAAATTGACATGGACTCACCTCAGAATGGCATTACTGGCGGAAAAGACCGCGTTGGCTGCGCTCCAATCCATGCCCCTTCACATGCCGTATCGTTTGCGAGAATTTATGACTGTAGGCAGATGGCGCCAGCGTCACTGCACTAGTGCGACCCAGCACCGTTAGTGGGACTAGACTAGTCCACCTGGATCACGTGTCCAGCGCCCCTTTCTTTACTACCACTTCTCGGCAATCTGGCTGAAACAAAGTCTGACCCTTTCTCTGAACTTCAATGGTAAACTCATTGCAACGAAGAGGGTCCCTGTTTGAAAGAAGGGAAATTCATGAGTGAGGAGCATCAGGGTATCAACTTATCTCATGATGTTTGTAGAGAAACCAAATCAGAAAAACTTGCCCAATTCCCTCGACCAAGCCACAAGCCGTAGGCTGTTGGATAGCCGACACCGATATTACCGTTAGGAGGATAGGGAGGCGCTGTAAGAAAGTAATAAATATGACAACAGTAGCAATACCTGTTAAACCAAAAATGTCCCTAGGCCATATGAGATCCTAATTGTCTTTCGTCGTGTAAGGTCATCTTCATCAGAAGAAACGTCATCAATGTGAAAATACCACAACAATCTCTGAAGGACATCAGATGTCTTCAGCTATGTATACTTACACGCCGCACCCGGAAAGAATCCCACTTCTCAGGTGTTTGAAATGCTTATTCAAAGCAACGATGTGACCGAAATTTTTGGAAGCATGTAGGCTGCTAGCTTGTGCTAAAGTAGTTCCATACATGTTGTACACAAAATACTACATTTCTGCAGTCCTTTTACGCACGTCAAGACCGCGACTGGATTCTTCCCGCTTTCAAAAATCTTCTCCCGTTAGATGCGGAACTAGGAATAGGAAAGACAGGAGAATATTTCTGACCGGAGGCCGCTTTTTCAACGCAAACCCATACGCTGCCGAAATTTCAGTATTTTCCCAAACGGAATCACGGTAACACATTTTTCTTTGCTTGCCAAATATTGGTGACTCATAGATGATGGCGTTTCTTCTTACTTGAAAAAATGCGTCAAAAGTGAGAGCTTCGCTAATTATTTTTTATATTGTTTTGCAGAGAATTTCTTACCCTAAAGACAGTCCTTTTGATTATTTTGAACTTTTCGTTTCCTCTAATATTTAAGTTCTCAAACTGGAGTTCAGGTCGACGGAAATTAAGCATTTTTGCCTCCCCTACATACCTCTAATTTAACCCATTGCGTACCGCGGCGTTTTTTCGCTGGCTGCCGCGTGTGCCCGAGCCATATTTCGCAACCTCGCCGGCGTGCTGCACATGGTGCAGCACGCGGCCACGCAGAGCGGTATTTCTCGCGCCCGCAGCGAAGTATAAACTCAACGTACGTCATTTCGCTTCTCCAGGCTATTTTTTGGGAAACTACGCCTAATTTATGGCAGAAGTTCCAGATAGGCAATGATGGACGCGCTGAATAGATCGTTTGATGAACTTCTGATTGAAAGTGATGACGAAGTGATGGAACAGGGCCCTGATACCCCAGAAGATATGGTTGTCCGCGTGAATCATTCAAGTGATGAGTCCGATTGGGAATCAAGCGAAGAAGGCTCAGATACAAACGATGGAGGGATTCAATGGACCCCAAATATCAGCAGGCAGAACAATTTTGACTTCCAAGGTTTCGGTGGTGTACTGGATGAAGATGTTCTATCTTACCAGTACCCAATCCAATTTTTCCGGCGATTTTTCACAAACGATCTCGTTGATTTGATTGTAAGAGAAACCAATCGTTATGCTATCGCAAAGTACTCAAACTGGATTAATCTCGACGAGGGCGAACTACTGAAGTTTTTGGCGATTTGTTTCCAAATGGGACTCGAAATCAGGTCAAACCTCAAAGATTTTTGGTCGACAAGAAAGGTGTTTAGTGAGTCGTTCGCAGCAAAGCTCATGAGTAGGAATCGATTCATACAGATATTGAACTGCTTGCATTTCGCCGACAATAACACTGCCGACAAGAGCAACAGGCTGTACAAAATCCAACCTATTCTGGACATACTGAACGAAGAGTTTGCGTCTCTGCTACAGGAACCTTTCCCGGACGAATGGTGCTCCGTACGCTAAACCACACAATACTAGTGAATACAAGATGCACAACCTGCGATCAATATTTCTGCATTAAGTGTTTCCACACATATCATCAACGGTGTCCTGTTTAATCCTTATGAGTGTTTATGAACGTTGAAAATAAATGAAGAAGATCGCAATTGAACGATTTCATGAAAAAGGCCATAACCCAAGTGCTCCTTCAGCGATCGAGGTCCGTACTGTAGTTATGTTGTTCTCCGTGTTCGAAAACATGCTCGGCGAACGGCTATACAGCGACGAATGAGCCTGGTGCAGCCAGGCGCGCCATTGCGTTGTGATCATTTCCTGAAAAATACGACCCCCCTCCAAATAAGGGTCTTGATACGACCCCCTGTACATTGCAAACGTTCTGTTTCGCATCGTTTTCCTTTGCTTCTTTGGCCGCGCTGTCAACAACAAACCCTCGCAAAACATTAAAATTAGGCGTGAGGGATACGGTAGCCAAAAAGCGCGCAAGGAGTGTAATTGCATCCAATCGCCCATGCGCTGCGTCCCTCTTGCATTACACGTCACCCACACGCGGCGCGCTAATACAAGCTCATTGGTGCGCGTTATTTTTCGTCCTCAAGCCAATTTCAAGCCAAACACTCAAAAGTACCCCCTTTTTGAACACCTATAACTTCGTTGAAAGTAAAACTCTCGGAGAGGGGGAAGTGGGAATGAGTAGAGCTAGGTTGGCTCTTGTTACCTGGATTGAACGATTTGAAACATTTAATACTAATACTTATACTTATACTTTATTCTTTATCGCACAGACACAAATAGAGTGTTTTTGATCATTTGTGCGAAGATTCTCGAGGAACCGGCAGCGGTGAATAATGTCGTCCATCTTCTAGTCATGTCTCTGGTCCTTGCTCCAGTATAACGAGCGAAGTCGTCCAGCCATCTTGGACGACTTCGCTCGTTATACTGGAATCCTGAAACATTTCCTTTCTGGAAAGTTTCACCCTTGTGATCCTCTTGTGATCATGGGGGCCCAACCCCGAGTCGCCACATCCATGGCAAGCTTTATATGGTCTTTTGAAAAAAAGAACTGTGCCGGACGCATGAAGCCTTCCACTTTCCAGCACAACTTTCATTTTATCGTTAGGCCTGCTATTCGAAAAAATCTCCCCTTGTGATCATCTCGTGACCACTGCCCCACGACACTAAAAATCAACACCGCCGAAGCCCTCCGCTTGGTTTAAAAACTTTGGTATGCTTTTGAAACGCATGTTTTTGCCAAGGATATCAAGAAACAGTTCATTAGGCGCCAATTGGCATCACCTCTGCGATGCGCCATGCACAACGCTTTCACGCAGAGCTATTGGGAAGGTGCAACTTCTACAAAGGGCTTCCTAGGTGCAAGTAGATGTGCTCCCGAGACAGAAAGGTCCGGAGGTGTACTTTCATCTGTTTATTTATTCATGGCGGATATTTATTGGCGCGGAGGTGGTGTAGTGACAAGTGGCGCGCTTACCACTCGCGCGGTCCTGGGTTCGAATCCCAGGTCGACACCCGCCCAGGCCAACCAAGCCTTCTACCCCCGGGGACGGTGAATTGGTACCAGATTCGTCTGGGAGGATAAAACACTGACTTGTACATCGGCTGGCCACCGCAAGTCATTGTATAGGCCACATCGCATTCAATAAGCCACTACGATTCTGAATGGAAGTAGAATGCGTGCCGCATCCCACAAAGGGATTGATTTAACGGCAAAGACTTTATCCTTCTATTTATCGTGCATCTAGTGGAGGCGGTATACTTAAAATTGTCAAAAACAGTCGGCACGGTGTCAGCAGGAGCCGAATCCGTCTGGATTCGACTTTTGCCTGCAACTCAGCACTCTTGTGATGACATATGGAACGCGGTGCGGTGTGAAATAGCGGTTGTTAAACTAAAGCGATGGTATCTTTGCTACATTTCCAGTAATTTTCTTCAGCATATTATAGCTATAGCATATAGAAATGGGACCATAAACGTGATCTATGAGAATAACAGAATAACACAGAGATATAATACACAGAATCTCTTGGGGGTGGCGACGCTCGGCTGAGGCCAGATTGACCTCTAGGGCTGGCGTACCCACTGATCGTTGTTTTGGGTTTTCGTCTTGTTATTCCGCCACGAGGATCGAATAACGTCTTTAAACAATGAGCGTTCACGAAAAGTGCTTATGAACCCACTGCTAGGCCTAGCAGGTCACGAACATGGACATCTGGGTCACAGCTCCCCATTTGTTAAGTATGAGATAACTTGCCTGGACCATAGTATCCACCAAACGGGTTGTTACCCCACTGAGCAGTAACGACATCTAATAACAGCACACATAAAAGTGGAACCATAACACTCTCCACTGAAAAATATATTTATTACTTATAATGTACTTAACATAAAAAGATAAGAAGAAGTCAAGTGAACACATAATTGACTTTGATTGATTTAGTTTTTTGACTATGAAAGGCTCAATTTCAGATGTAGGCTTCCCTTACTTTACAGTAATCCGGTTAATGGCTACGAGTCATTTGGTGGTTATCAATGTATTCCCTGACTTACTGGATAGAAAATTTGCTGTTCAAAAACTTTTATTGGAGAAATGCCCTTCAACATACTGGTGACTAATACATACAATAATGCAATCGATGAAACCCACTAATCAAGCAATGCACCTCAGGTGTGGAAGAGAAACTAGCTGCGGTCAATAAGATGCGGCTGATTTATTTGCATTGCAAAAATCGCGGCCCAATCATCTGGATGACCGCAAACATTGATTCTACCCAATATTGTGGCGTTTTCCTCCATTTACTAATCAAGACATTTCTTTCCAGCGCTGCATTGTTATCCTTTTTTGCCTTTCGCTATGGAAAGCTGAGAAGCTATTGAAAGTGAGGGGGTTTAGTTGGAAGTCGGGAGGAGCGAGTATTGCAATAGAGCTTATTTTCGGAGTGTTGAGTAAGAACGTCCATGTGGTTCCGCCAAATTCTGAAGCGCATTCGACACTCAGGTCCTAGGGCAAGTTCTGCAAAACACGATTTTTCGAAAGTTCCTCCTTTGGTGCGATCCCCCCCCCCACATCTTCTCCATCCTCCATCCTTTCCATCAGCTTACTGACTTTTCTGAATTTCCCATCACTTTACCAGAACTTTTACAAAATTCCTTCAGTTCTCCCCTCTATTCTCCAAATAACCGCAGTACCCACGTCTATTCTCCAAATAACCGCAGTACAGCATAGGGTGGAGAGTGTGGGAAGTACGACAATTACACTCTCCCTCCTTCTACCGGCCAAATACCACCCCCACGTTTGAGACTCCAAACATACACGCTCTGTTGACACTGCCTCGTAGCTTTCCTCTAGACGATAGCCCAAATTTGGGTTGTAGGAATACAGAATCTGAGTGCACCACCTCTGAAGCATCATTCTTGTACCAAAGGTAATAAGGGGCCGTTTAAGCGGTGTCAGGGTCTTCTAAAGGAAGAAAATGACCGTGAATATCTGGTTCTAGTTTCTCTTTCGAGACCATGCACCCGTCAAATGGACGCTCAAATGTATCATCAACAGGACGCAACCATCCGCGGGTAGAATTTTGCAGGGGTACGATCCTTCCCTAAAAACTGCCTCCTTTGCTGCAACTCCCTTTGCTCACCCTCACTCGCTACCTTTTTTCTGATATTTCTTCCCGATAATTCCTCCATTTAGTCCTCTCTCCAGCAATTGAATGCGTCGGGTATCCTCAACCTGTGACTTGCCCTGATCCTCAGCTCTGAATGAAAGTGTTAGATAGCCTTGTGCTAAAATAAAGTGGCTGACAAGCGCACGTATGTATCCGCGGTTTGGTCTTTAGCTCTCGAAACACGAAGGAAATACGATGTTCAACCAGTAGATTATGGGCACAAAATACTCTCGGCCAAAATCACGACTGAAATTATGACAGATAACAACCCACTCCACTGATTACACTATCCGTTTTTAAGCCACCTGAGCCACTGCCTAACCGCAGTTTATTCCTTACCTCACTAGGTCGACCAAAAAATCTGAATAATTAATGTAAACTTACTTATTACATCGCTTTGAACTCTTCATTTGCCGGCTTGCTGATTTTTATCTTTTTTTTCCCACTTTAGGATAGCCCGTGGTTTTCGTCAGACTGTGCGTGCTCGATAAGTGAACATATTCGGACTATTGTTCAAAGTCGTTGAATAAGGATGAATTAGGCAAAAAACTAGCTCGACAATAGTGACCGTGGCCCAGCTTAAAATGAAAATTCAGAAAGGGCATTTTGGTTCGTTGAGGCCGCAGTTCAGCTCGGGGCGAGGGGCGGGGGGCATTTGGCACACGGCACCTTCGCCTTCCCATCTACGTGGTCATCGCTTTACACGATTTGACAGGTATTCTTCACGAGAATTGGCAAGTGGTTGCTACAATTTTTTTGGTATCATTTCGAGATTTCGCAGGTTTCCATATGATTGCTCGGCACGTTGATAGGAAGCAGCAACGTGTAATCCCCTCCGCCCACGCTCCCCTCCAAGCCGAACTGCGCCCTGGAAGATGCATCTCGTCCTGAACGGCAATTTGCTCCAGAAGAAAATGAAGGGTGTTCTGGATGCTGAGCCTTCATGGAACAGTTGCGGGCTAGCAGTGGAGCGTGTTTGGCAGCAATCTGATCTTCCTAGAGCAATAGCGAGAAATGCTGAACAATGAAGAGCTAACAGTTTGAGACGAGAAACTTTTGTTGTTTCTGCCTAGGTGCTGAATTCTAGCGGGGAAAAGTAAAAGTGCGCGTAAACCAAAGAGAATACACACCACCGAGCAATGTGCTGCACCATCACACCACTTGAAATCCAACTCCACACCCATCTCACTATTTTGCATAACGCGTCATGGCTAGGGGGAGTCATCGGGTTATAGTTCTGAATGCGTGATCGCCCTGCCAGATGCTAGGTACGTGTCAGTGAGGCTGAGGTTCGTCTCAGACCCAGACGAAAAACAACGGGGGAAAACGTGCGTGAACGATGAGATACAGTCTTGTAGCTTGCACTGGACTCGCACTATCTGAACCCATTTCCTGTACACGCCCCGCATCATAGCCAGCTAAAAGCTCTTTACATAGTTCGTTAAAATGGATGCCCCGGGTCCCATGCCAATTCCCCCCCCCTTGGTAGTAGTGATAAACTGGTTCGTGGACTGAGACGACGAAAAGTAGTAATAAATGAAAGAAAGACAGAAAACTAGTTTTTGCTTCTACTAGCGCATGAAAAAATCATCAAAAACTTCGCTCAGCCAAGAGCTTCTTCCCCTACCCGGATGTACTTCTATTCACCTTTTCACGCCCTGTAGTCTCTGCCTTTGGCCTAGGTTTTATATTAGGTTGTCCCAAAATTTCTGGGACACTTTTTGAATCTCGTACCAGATTTTTCCGCAGCATTTCAGATCCAGTTATGTGGTCTATGGGAAGTGTGTGAGGTAAGCATTCCACAGCTTCTTCACCGTCCCTCGCAGCGCTGTTCTCATATGAAAAACGGTTATTGAAATTCGTCATTTTCGACACACTTCGCTATATGAATCTCTACCAAGCCACAACGTGGTTCGAGCCATAAGCGGCATTTCCCTTATTTAGATCTTGATGTTAGCTTCCACAGTACGGCTTTGGAATGGCTCAATTGCTTCTGCTTTAGTGACTTCTATCCGGGTGAAAAACTTCGTCCAAGAGGCCACCTGCCTTGGATTTGGACCTACTGTGTTCCTTGATTAAAACCAATTCGTACGAATCAACTTGCTACCTAGTCCTTACACTTGACTGGTCCCAAAGCACAAATGAGAGAAGGCCTCGCTCCCTTAGAAAAGTTCTGAAGTTCGGTCAAAATTTTTCTCATCAGTTGACCAGTACTCCAAGGGGAGCACATGTGGGTACTGTCTACAACTTCTTTCCCGCTTCCGCCTCTACGGCTGGTTGAAGCACTGTAACTGGATATGGAGTGGGTGCCTCTAGATGAATCACTCCTGGGAGCGCCAGCGGCTAGATCCCCAGAAAGGGCAGAACCGATCGCGCAATCCTATCAATCCAGTAGGGCGGTGAGGCTGTACATATGTGGCATGAGTACCTTTCTCCACTCTCGAAACGGAATTTCCTCCTTCCAACGCTATCCAGGGGAGCCCTGTTGCTAATCATACTGCAAAGTGGCGCGAAAATCTCCACTTTTCTTAGCTGGGGAATTCCACCACAGTCTTCGTGTAGCCCTGAATTAGCTCTTTCAGACCGCCGTCTAAACTAATCCCACAGCGGCCATCTTCTTGGTAAAAAAAATACGATTTTTGATAGTACCTCAAAAATGACCCAGCTGCCTTTCTGGCCACAGAACTAAGAGGCTTCTGGAAGCAGGGCAACCACACATTGCGTAGTGATTGGCAACAAGTTGCCAATGAAGGTGACATATATATAGCTGATCAAAATTGCTTCCCACTGGAATAAACTTAATTCGAAAAAAAGTTTGAAAGTGTCCCAGAACTTTTGGGACAACCTAATATTACGTTCCGGCTTTATTGAAGAGCGTGCGGTCTCAATATTGGTCCCGTTAAGGCGAGTCACAAATAGCAAGACGTCGTGAATCACGTCTCTATGTAAACACGAGTTCCAGCTCAGGACATGATAATGAATCCTGCTTTACATACTTCTTAAGGCTTCCATTACCATAACAATTCAAATCTCAGGACGACATGGGACACGAGATGAATCCACAAATCACATGACCATCGCAAAACAATAAAAGAGCCTCGTCCTCAGAATTGGCCACAAATCCTCCTTCGTCTCGCGACTTTCTCCTTTTTATTAGCCAACCTGAGATCTTGATTGTTCTTTTTGGTGTACTCCCTCCATATATAACCATTGAACACTGCGGTACAAACAGTTGCTCTGGCTAATACTAATATCGTGACAGTATGTTGGGAGTGTATGGCTCACTTACAGATGCATCCCAATCGTTGTGTAATCCGAGAGTTTGCAAATTTTTGAAATTTTTTTATTTATTTCAGCCATATTTTTTATATTAGCTGACTCATTTTCAATGAGAAGTAATGTTGTGTTACCAGAAAACAACAAGGAGCGGTTGCCCTGCTAGTAGCCAGATCATTTTCAAAGTGCTTTTAAAGAATTGGTTTTTTCCCCACCCAGAAGATGGCCACTGAGAAGTTAGATGAGACGGCACTGGTCGCTGCATCGCACCACTGGTGCAGCGTTCCATCTCCTGGCTAGTTGACGTACAGCCTTTATCACTAAAGGCAGTCGGGATCTGTCATCTGGGCGTGAATGTTGCGAAGCGCCGGCCTTTTTTCATCAACGTTGAGTCTTCGAGCACTCCATAAGCGGTGTGAAAGGTGACGCTCTAAAACCCGTGCTCGACTGGCACGCCCTGCCTGACACCAGTGATAACGACTAGGACTGTAACGCTGCGTTCATAGTTTGCGGCAGCATTCACCAGCGACCACCAGCATTTTGAGCATCCGCCGGCTTCAGCGACTAGGAAAGTATTGGGTACATACGAAGCGTCTATCAGCGTCTTCCAGCGTCTCGAAGGACTATGAAAGTATGGATAATCTAGTATGGATTTAGCGGCCACCAGCTACCATCAGCGTCCGTCAGCGCTGGTCGCTAGAGTAGAGAGTAGCGGGGAAGTAGGAGGATAGCAGACTGCTGGTAGACTATCGGAAAGTGGGA
>MU912213.1:35855-49249 GCA_036418165.1 Cooperia oncophora | reverse complement strand
TAAAAAATGAACTAGCGAAAGTGGAAAATGCCCCTCCAAGCCAAACAGCGCCCCATTTATCATTGTGTACTGAATTACTATCTCCACAATAACAATCTAGTCCTTTACGATAAACACCACCACAACCCTAACGAAAATCCCGATTGGGACACATTGCACAACATTGTGTTCTTTTCAATCAATCATGACGGCGAACGGCCGATTACCACCACTACGCATGTGGAAGCGATCCTTATACAGCAAATTTCGCTCAAGGACGGATTTTGACGGCCTAAGAAAACATGACGCGCAATTGTGTAATGCAATCTCTGCTAATCGCAGGTGGTTGTCATTAAAGTCTTGCAGAATGAAAGAAAAAATAAAACTAAAATACCAGTAATGTAATTGTAAGACAAAATATTTGGCAGTGACAAATCCAAATAACGCCAAGAACCTAGAATATCTTGAAAACGACCAGAGGAACTAAAGAATGTGTAAAATGCACCCCCCCTACGCCGAACTGCGCCGAAAACTCAAAATAAATAACAATCAAAGTAACATGTCCTATCGTGGAATCTCTGGTAAACACGACCCCTCTCTCACTACTTCTCCTACACTACGACCACGGTCTAGAACTGACTCGTATCACCAAACCTTTTCAGAATTGCACGTTGCGCTAAGAGATGAGTGTTAAAGCGCTAATCGAACGGCAGTCACAAAGTGAAAAAAAATTACCAAGATCAAAAGCGACCTCTTGGCGAAGAAAAGAAAAACTTTCTTAAAGGAGAAAAAATCCTTTCTCTCTTAACCCCACGAAATTTTCGCTGACGAGGACCTCACAAAATTTCTCCTCCCACGCGACCCCATTTCAGAACCGGCCATCATCTTACCACACAGGGAATGAGGGGGGGACTGGGGGAAAGGAGAGAGCTAAGCCAAATCGACGAGCTCACGAAGCTGTGGAATATTTTGCAACAATACCTTCCACTGCCAAGACGTTCATTCCTGTCTTTAGTCTGAAAAATACCCATAATAAGTTATGATCGAACGAAAATCTAAAGAAGTCCCTGCCATCACAGCAATTCGGGAACAGGACCATAAATTTGGGAAAATCATTCTCAAAAAGGAAAAAGAACATTATTATGCAGGCGGACGTGTTGCCCAAGGACCGCCCTTTAACCACAACAAACCATTCTCCTCTGATAATGAATTTAGCGACGGCTTCGCGAGGGGCAATACTTTGCCCTCCACGAAGTCAGCAGAACGTCAATCTAGTGAGCTTAGAGTGAGGTTACTTAAGCTAAGTTGACAGATCAGCCGTGACTCGACGAGCTTGCTCCAGCTTGACAAGAGTTCACAGGTTTCACCAGTGCGTGACTTGTAAACCGGAACTAGTGAAGCAAGGAAAAGGAAGAATGCCCCCTCCCAACGATCGCCGAACTGTGCCGAAAAGTTAGAATCCCTTTTCCCCGGAATAGTTTCCGCAGAGGAATATGCACACAAGTTGACGGGGCACCAGAACCGGTTTTCAAAAACACCCAATCGTTCACATCATGACGACGACGACATCGATGCGAACGAACGCGCGCCCGTCGAAGCAATTGCCCCGCCGTCCGTCCAGCCACGGGAGAAAGGCGAATTTCACCATCAACTACAAACACTCTTAACATTGGTCTGCATTCCTTCTAAACGCTCCCGACATCAAGTTTCTCCACAAAGCTCTTCACAAGAAAGGCAACCTGAAGACAAACTCGTCTCTATGAGCGCGCAATGGTCATAGTGCTCGGAAAGAAAGAAAACTGGAGACACCCATGCGCGCTCCTGCGAAACTGATCATCGCAAGTTGCCTCCCAACGAAAAGGAACGAGAAGATCCGCTCATTTTATGCCACCAAAGCGATATCCCGCCGCCTCTGGCTCACCAATCGTTTCTTCGCGTCATCCATTCTAATACTATCTAACAACGAAAGAAAGGACGAAAAACGTGGTGTAAAACTGAACTTGTGTCAGAAAATAACCTTGGATTTTCAGAGGCGGAACAACTAGGGAGGCGTGAGAACTGCCACTTATGACAGTCACAGCGCTTTTGTAACTTACATCCTATGAAGCCGCGGAAAAGGGATAACTTTTAGACTGCGGTTCAGCACTTGAACGAAGGACGCCTACCAATTGCTCTGCTCCGCTAGACCTTAACATTACCATTGACTGAAAAATAGAGCGGTTTCAAAAGAACTAACACTATCCGTTGACCTTGCTCGGCAAGAATTAGAATGTAAAAACATCGACGAACAGCCCCCATTACCACAGCAAGTACCGAAAACCCTTAGGTACCCGGCTAATTGAAGAAGTGACAGCCTGTTCTTAAGCTCTGTGAATCTTTTGCCGAAGTCTTAGAAGCGCATCGAAAAAGAATTCACTACCATCTTCTCGAGCTAGTTGGCAATGTTCACGAATATAAACTCCGGTCGGCGGCACGCGCGTCGCTCAATTTCAAACACTCCACCAAGCCGGCAGCAAAATACAATCCTGTAACCTTTCAAGGCCGCATAATCCTCGCGACTGGTAAGAGTTATTGCAAGAATAATTTACACGGCACTCTGAGCGACCATTAACGGGATGTGGGGAATGGTAGCCCTTCCCCCTCCGAATAACTTACAACTTCCAATTCTCAAATGTCCCTACAGCGAATTTTCCATTCACCTGGGGATAAACAGTGCCTCGAAAGGAAAAAAAATGCAAATTCTTCTGTTTCCGCAAACTCCTACACGCCGAGCACTCCCACAAATATCTCCGCACTGATATCCTTCCAGCAACCCGAACACGACCTCCCCCCCCCCCCCACTCGCGACTAAATTGGCTCTGCTGAATGTGCGATTCCGCAAAACGTAATGTACCGACACACTGACATCTGTGAAAGCCTGAATCAGCTTTGGCGTTTCACCTGGACTCAAAGGCAGTGGGCACGATTGTTGAAGGCGGGTGGTTGTTGCCAGCGCCATTGGTGGAAGGACTGCGAGAGGAAACACCCATTCAGCCCTTTCACTAATAACTCTCGCGACAACCGCCCTCCCCCAGCAATCGTGCCCACATTTTCAAAAGGAATATTTGCACTAAAATTGGCACAGAAATGGAAAATAAAGGTGGATGGGGGGGGGACTGCTCCAAAGAGGTCTCCCCTGGCTGAGTTGTTAATATTTCTGAAATCACAAAAACAGACGTTTCGACTTGGTGGGGAGACCAGGTACTAAACGAAGCCTGTACAGTCCACCTCGTGAAGACCTGGTAATTTCTGTAAACCAGGAGGTTCACTTGTACCATTTCGCAGCTTCACAAGAGATTACAGGTCTCACCAACGTGAAACGCGTTATTTAACATGAACTAACAAAGCGAACTAAAGAAAGTGCAACCCTGTGCCCCCTCCTGCTCAAGCCGACCAGCGCCTGAAAACATTTCCCATACAAAACAACTTCAAGTCCTGATTTCGCAACCCGATCGATAACAACTACCGGACACTACCAGCGGAATGACGATGTGGCATAAATCAATACAATGCATTAAATTTTAATCTCAAAATGAAATCCCACCCCATCCAACCCTCCCCCCCCCAAATAAAGAAACCATTCAAGAAAAGCTCTTGATCCAGAGCGCTTTCCCTCAGCAGATCCATAGAAAGAGCGTAACAACAATCCAGAGAAAGTCGATGAAAAGAAAAACTTCAGCAGACTCTTGAAGTAAACCGATAGTAGATTAGATAACATGGCCTGAGCCAGGGCGGAGGAGCGTTTGGCGGCGAGCGGTTGTTGTCGACCGACTGTCAGCCAGGGCCAGATTGAAGAGCCAAAACAATTCAGTTTACCAAGATCACAACGTAGCGTCACCACACAGCAATAACTCCTTCTCGTGCACTATTTATCACTCCCAGTTGATAGGCACAAAGTATTGCAACATTGTAAGCATGCCAGGGTCAGCAGTCATTTCGCACTTGGTGTTTTGCGTCTTGTCGAAGTATTGTGAGGCTGTTGGCGATCAGCCAAGGCGTCTCAGCAAAAAAATAATGGACTACTGCCGTGGTGTTCTGAAGGGTCGAGGCTGTTTCGCTTGGAGGAGGCATTTTGCACTCTGGTTAGTTTATCAGTTAATTCATGTTGAATAATAGGTTTTATTTTGGTGAGACTTGTAAACTCTTGTGAAGCTGCGAAAGTGCGTGTGAGTCGCATGGGTTACAGGAGTTTACAGGTCTGGCCTGTCAAACATAGCTGAGTACCATTTGCACCTACCAAGCCGAACTGCATCAGAAGTCGTGCTCGCGCGCTAGAGTAGCAGAAAATTGAACTGAGATGACAAGAGAGATTAAGAGTACATGGAAAAAACAGGCTTTTTAACATAATTCGGCACAGCTCGGCTTGGGGGATGCATTTTGCATTTTCGCTATTCCGTTTGTAATCCATATCAAGTAACAGGTCACGACAATCGAATGTGTAACCAAAAATAGCCGCTAATCTACGATGTCTTAGTCTATAAGAAATTCAGTGCTCCAATCGACAGCCTAGTGCAAATCAAGAAAACGCCGCGTCCGCGACAGAGCGGAACATTACGATTGTCTTGCCCGCCTCCCCAGGGAATTACAGGTTTTCACAAGGTGGCGTACACATGCTTAACTAAGCGGAGGCATTCGATGACCCTACCAAGCCAAACTGCGCCAAAGAGTCCTGGTAGGGCGCTAGGGTAGCAGAACGCCAACTTTACAAGGGTTGACAAGTAATCTCTACGAGCTTCACGAGCATCACTCCATGGCCTCATAAGATTTCACATATTTCCACAGGATAGCTCGACAGGACTAGGGAAATGGCAAAAGTGCAAAATGCACCCCCCAAGCCGAACCGCGCTCACAGTTCCAATTAAAATCGAAGTGTAGGCCATGGTTGGGCATGGCTAAGGGCTATCAACTGATATCCAGATGACTAAATCAGCTGATGAACCAAAAAAAGACAGAAAATCTGTAGAGAAAATCTGTAGGGGATCGATTGATTGGAATTTATCGCAAGCCCGAACACGCGTCAGGTTGTCTATTGAAAAAAGAAAGCGCGAGTGAGAAGAACTTTTGTGAAAACGTTGGTAACGTGTGTTTTCCTGCACTTGGCCATCGATCATAATGTGGCGCGCGCTGCTCGGTTTTTCGACGACAAACAACACAAAAACGAGTCGTCCGTGGTCCATAAAAAGTGGAGATAAAAACTATCCGAAAAACGAAGGACAGCAGTGAACAACAATATATATCGAAGGCATGTGATTCGCTACTCCCCCATCCCCTCCACCCTCAGGATATCTGTCATTCGCGAAAGCACCCCCTCCTTCCAACTCTCTTCTTCATTTCCTTCCTCCAAATGTTCAACCAAAGGATGCTATGAGAAAATACCTCTAGACCCTCGTAATGAACATCCGGCTGACAAAAGCCCTGTAACGCCCCCTCCCCCCATATCGTCGTACCACCATGCCATTTTTCGTTTCGCCGTTTCTACGCCGTTTCCATAATTTTCCGATCTTTTGGCCTTAAAGACACATTCCACGCAGCAGTGCCAATGCTTACGGCAAGGATGTCTATCTCCCCCCATTCCCGTACGATAAAATCCGATTATTGCGAGTATGTCTCTGGGAAGAAGGAGAAATGTTCAAGTAGTTATACAGAATAGCCTGCTTGTGAGCTCACTTCTGCCCCTTCCTATAAAACCTCCATAACGACCACTCCGATCACCAGTTAGTAGTCCTAGATCGTTCCGCCGAAAAGACATATCGCATTGAACCTTGGTTCGCCCACTAGATATACGAACAAAACCACTACACAAAGAATACCATCGACCGTAAACGCATTCTGATGTCCTTTATTTTATTGCTAGATGCTGAATGGAAGTTCAGCGCAAGGTGGGTCCAAAAGTCCATTTCAGCGCTATTTTCATTATCATTCCTGTGCTATTCCTCGTAGTTCATAGTTCGTGATACAATAAGCATCCTTTTCCAGAACATATCCACCTTTACACATTCAAAAGGTGGAATTTGTCAGGAAAAGGAAAAAGAGAGAATTGACGTGGTGAAAGGGTCAAGCAATGACCGCCAAGCCCTAACAATTTTTCTGGACAATGTAAAGACAGGGTTCAGTCCTCTTTCAAGAAGTATTAGACAGCGTGGGAGATGTTGACTGGAAGCAGGTCACGGCAGAACACACAACACAATGCCATTAAAATGTTTTGACAGACCAAGTAGAACCAAATTTGTTTGACATCTCCGCAAATTCTAAGCGTATTACCAGTAACACGATTTCAAAATGGGCGTGGCGGAAATTTCATGAGTAAGAGCTCTTCGCTTCCGCCACACCTTCTTCCCACTCCTTTCCTGTAACTCTTACAGTATCGGCCTTTAAAGTGCCACGGATGTCCGATAGTACTTTAGATGAGCACGAGCTGACCGCGGCAGCGCTTCTATGCCCTGGACCGTGGCGAGATGCGTCCAGATGATGGTGAACACCACTTGCACGCTATCAAATCTTTCGATCTAGTCGCTGACACGGCTAATGAACGCCAACGACGTTGTCGTTTAAGCTGACATTATCGTCCTATGCATCACCCCTTCACAAGAAAGTAATCAATATTACCTCGACGCCACGAAAACCCTCAGAGGCACAAAAATTAACCCAGCAGCAGAAGGCAGCGCTAGACGTGCTCTCCTCTCTTTATTTGATGGTCTCATGACAAAATCATTAAACGAACTCAGCAGATGTTCAAATGCTTAGCAAACTCCAATGAGCTCATCAATTCTCTTGACTGAACGATCGGTCGATCGATATGGGGGTTAGCGACTTTAAATATCGCAAAAACGAAACAAACAGCTGACTTTCTAGCGAAGAAAGATAGAATGCCTAAGCTACGAAAAGTTTCTAACTTCCTCGACGTCTCTAAGCAAGATGTCCTATCGTGCCAGCACCTCCTTTCACTTACCCTGAGAAAAGGAAATTCAAGAAAGACTGCTATTTCACGGATATGGAACTTTTTGAACATTTGAACAATTATTTCTCTCTGGAATCAAGGCATTACAAGTTCAAATTCACACCTCATATCCCGGTGATGAAGGGGGCGTGGCTGCGGACTTCATTTCAGCGTGGCTGCCATTGCACTTCTGCGGGGACAACTTTTTTGGGACATTTATTCTCACATAACTTGTACGCCTTAGTTAAGGAGAACAGTAGAAGGCAAAAGGAACGAAGCTCATACCATTGCATAGCTTTCAAGAAGTCTGGTACAGGTTTGCACAGGAGGCGTCGGTAAAGATAAATGGGAACCAGCTTAATGCCCCCACCAAGCTAAACCAAGCCCTTCGTCCCTATTATTTTGATATGGGGCGTGTAATAAACCTAGCCCAAAAGCAATAGGAGGAGGACCACTCACAATAGTCTCGAAAAAAACCTTTAGCGAACGTTCCACGATAACAATATGCATAACAAACGCTCGACGAGTGAAAGAGCGCTGGCGAAAGATAAGAATGCAAAAGAAATTACTGTACGCTAAACCACAGCCATTGAATAGCCAAAGGTGAAAAAGCATTGACAGTGAACTACAACAAAATCCTTATCGATTTTTTCAGTGGTCTTGTGTCTTACGAGGGTTAGGTGGAACATTTATTAATTTTAGCCTAACGTTTTGACTTAATTATCGTCTTTGGAGGCCGTGGTTCCACCGTTTGAGCGGAATAACCGCTGCCTTACTAGAGCGCTGTTAGTAGAAAAAAATCCTTAACGATTTTTCCCATGCAAACATCACACCCAACTTCTATTGTGGGAAATGCTGAAAAAAAAGACGAAAATCTTCGGTAAAATCGTTTTGATTCAGCCCCCGCCCCTCCCCCTCCTCAAGCAACAAATCAAAAGGAACGAGTGATGAGCTTAATCGAACGCTTCAACTGACAGGGGCATCTCAATGTGAAAGCAGTAAAAGAACAGAGAGAATAGTAAAACCTGCAGGAGTCTGTTGAATTCTTTTCTTTTTCTTATTTATTGAATGCCATCAACAGGTTTCTCTTCCCCCCCCCCCCCCAAATGTTGCGCGGTGCCACTTAATGTTAGCCTAATGTGCGCTTCATGGAATGATTAGTCTACTTATATGCTGCCTTGCCCGTCCCGAGTTAGCCACTTCCTTATCAATATCTTACTATAGCCAGCTGAGTTTTAAAGAGTAACCAGTAGAAAAAAATTGCAAATAAAATAATAAATAAATAAATAAGTAAATAAACAATAAATAAAATATTGTCTAGCGAATCACAGTGCATCATCCTCGCTTGCAGGCAGGACAACCATGTCCAAAGAAAGGACGCCTGAAAACCCCCTTATAAAACCACCATTTTCACGCAAGCGCTGATCAGAGAAATGAACACCTGCGCGAGCACATTCTTAGTTGCATTCCAGCAGTCTTCGCCTCACCGTAAGGACAAAGCTCCTGACATTTGTCAAAAATTCTTAAGATGTGCCAAGCGTTTCTATAAAATGGTTTCCGAGAGTCGACCGACGCACACTCCAACGGTTTTATGCTTCCGCATCAGCCGATCGTGCAGGGGTGGGTAGAAGGTTTGCTCGGCTATGATTCGAACCGAGATTCAACCCCCTAATATGCGTCTGGTAGCAGGTGCCAATTCACGCTACACCACGCTCCTTCAAATAGCGCAGTCCATCTTGGTGGGGGCATTCTATTGTTTCCCATAAATCACTGACGACCTCTTGTGAACCTTGTAAAGCTATGCAATAACATGAGCTCCGCTTACTTTTGACAAGGTCTAAAGGTCTCACCAAGCTGTGATGTTAATTTGACAGGAACTAGCAAAGCAAACTAGAAAAATTGCAAAATGCATCTCCCAAGCCGAATAGCGCCCTTCGAATTTGATTAAGCTGAAGGTTATAAATGTGTATATTATAAAAAT
Organism: Cooperia oncophora; assembly: GCA_036418165.1. NCBI lineage: Eukaryota > Metazoa > Nematoda > Chromadorea > Rhabditida > Trichostrongylidae > Cooperia > Cooperia oncophora. Next base: position 40,313 of record MU912213.1, on the reverse strand, counting down.
CGGGAATACAACCGCTACGTGACTATTCAAAATGAATGTGCAACATTTTGAAGAGAGGAAATCGGCAACAATAATGACCGTGAAAGACAGATGAACGCTTGCAAGCCGATAAGAGAATGAAAACGTTTTCATCCATCTTCAGTCGTTGATTGATTCACCAATGATAATAACAACGGCGCTGTTCGACTTGGGAGGGGTATTTTACACTTTCGCTTGTTTCTCGTGCTAGTTCATGTTAAGTTAACAGGTCAGACTTGTAAACTCATGTGAAGCTGCTAAACAGCACTTTTGAGCCATTCTGATTACAAGAATTAACAGTCTACAAGCGTGACCTGCTACACGCCCTTCTGATGCCCACCAAGGCGAAGTGCGCCCTCACTTCGCCTAATACATTCATTGGACGCCAAATTTGCTCAAATCAGAAAGATCGACTTTTCTAGAGAAGTCTGTAGAAAACAAGTTACTGCCAAATCGGAGCAGCAATGGAGCGAGGACAACTTTGAAGATACTGACGAGTCAATAGAACTGGTTTTCTCTCACACGACGACAAAATACATCGCCTCAACGTTCTTTCTACAAAGCAATCAAACGAGCACATAAAAAACCAGGTGAGGGGCGGCGATGTGGTAAACGAACTGCAGAAACATCTATAAGCCGACCCTCACCTGCAGTGGAGTGTTACAGCTGTGAGGCGCCACTTTTCCGCTTTCGCTTTTTATTTCTTTTTCGCCCTGTTCGTCTTTCCTTGTTCGGACACGACAGGAGACAGGGCCATATTTGGCAGGCAGTCAAAAAAAACATGTTTATCATAAACAATGGCCACGGAGAAGGGCAAGGAACAGGAGGAATATGTGGAAAGACGGATGAAATTGGATGAACAGTGAGTAAGTATGCGCCAGTGATGAATGAATAGTCTAAGCGGGAAAAACTGCATCAGATAACTTCACAGCACCACACTCCGAACTGGGTAAAGAGGTACTGTTCGCTGTAGGGGGCACTTTGCATTCTCACTAGAAATTCGAAGCTCTGGAATGGTACAGTGGCCGCTATTGGAACAGGAATCTACAAGTATTTACAAGACCGCCGGTACTAACTTGTCTGGGTACAATTGGTGCCCCCCAAGCCAACCTGCGCAAGGGAACTTGTGCTTATATCCGTCCCAGGAATGATATTAAGGACTGCCTCCGTAGCAGGCTACCGTCATAATAGTAGTCTTTCAACTATGCCCATCAATCATTGCCATGGATCCGCGAAAACATTATTTCCTAGCTGTCGTCAATTGATGGTTTAGAGTTCGTGATCGAAGGCAATTTTGGCACTGTTCTGCTTGGAGGTGGCATTTTGCACATCAGCCACTTCCATTTGTTAGTTGACGTTTAAGAGCAGGTCTCATTTTGGGGAGATTGGCGAACTTCTGATAAGCTGTGGAATAGTAATAGTGGACCACTTCGATCACAGAAATTTACACGTATTAACAAGGTGGCCTGTAAATGCTTTGCTAAGTACCATCCAGTGCCCCCTCCGACCCGAACTGCACCACAATTTTTGATGACGGCACACTTTTCTTGAACTAAATCGCTTCCAGATTCCACTTTCCGCATATGTTCGGTCTCCATATGGGTGCCCCGCGAGTGTATGATCAATTGGTTTGTCCCGAAAACATGGCGCTGGTATATTGAACTGAAAGCATGAAATTTCTGACCAACACAGGTAAAGTAAGACGAAAGAGCCTGGTCCTTGAGAAATATGGAAAATGCGCCAAAATCATTGAAATCTAAACCCAGCCACTCACAAACCCAGCTTTTCTTCAAGTTTCCCCTCCAGCACATCTACTGAGCTGAAGGTAGCTCCTCCTGGCATAAATGCGAACTTCAAAGGCTTGAAATGCGCAAAAATTCTATACTTACCTTCTAAAACTAGACTACAGGATGCGGTGGCCGAACGCGAACGCCACTCGGGCGACGAGTGACGGACAGGGACGGGTGGCGCGCCCCTGCAAACGGCATTGAAAACCGCGTGCGCTGCGTCGGCAGTCAACGCGATGAGCCGTCGTCGGCCGACCACAGGCAAAGCAACCCAGGCCATGCAATCACAAACCATCAACGAATTCCCCCTCACACACACATCAAAGAACACTTTGACGATAATCGATAACAGTTCGACAAGCAAACGGGTACCCCCTGGGCCTTTTGGAACAAACCGAAGTGCCCGATTCATAGCTCATAAATCTTTCAAACAGGGAATGATAAGGATTCCTGGCGCGGTTTGCCTCGAACAGGGGGGGAAGTATTCTGCATTTTCGCTGCTTCTCGTCGGTTTGTTTATTGTGTTATATGATTTAACCGGTATTTTGTTTACGAGTTGACCAGTAGTTCCTTCAAACCTTTGCTAGCATCTTTTCAAGGCCTCACCTCTTTTCAAGGGTTTACCCGTCGATGGGAAACAGCGGAAGGATGGCTGCTCTCCACCCCCCCCCAAGCCGATTTGCGCCGGATTTTCTGTTTTCATTCAAAATCTTTCGAATATATTCAATGTAATGACTGTGGAGCCATTAAGAATCAATGAAAAATCTTATCAACTCGCACATTCCCGAAAAACCGCCCCTGAAAGGGCAAAACATCAGCAAATAGAGAAATTACAACGTGAAAGATCCCATGCGCCTAATCTTCTCATCTCAAATTAGAAACCCATTTTCAAAAAGTGCCTTACTCAAAAGTTCTGTACTAGGAGGTGTCACGAGCTGATAAATTCACCAAAGTTCCTGATAAAGGACACAGTGATCAAGTTTAGATTCAAATAGTCAAAAACTGATCAACAAACTTTACTTTTCCGTTCACACTCTTTCTCTCGACGGCTATACGGGGGGGGGAGGGGTGCATTGAAAATCCAAGCACATCATCATTGCGGAAATCACAACAGGAAGAGTCGCATTTAGCCGTTGGGATGGTCATACCCACCTTGAGAAAATTCCGAATATTGAGTTTTCCTGGTACAAGCGTGTTATACCGACCCCCCCCCCTTCCTCTCCTGCTTGACAGGGCAAAATTTCAGCAAAAACTTGGAACAAAGGAAGATAGGTTGCGAAAGATGGTCGCACCAAAGGAGGAAGTTCGAGGAATCGTATTTCGCCAAAAGTTTCCAAAAAGCGATGATGAACCTCAAAAGGAGAAGAACATTACGGCGAGGGGGTCGTATTTAGGAAAGGTTTTCTCATCGTCCTGGCATGCCCTGGTTTCAACACATCCATCCCATTCGATTGCACCGATAGCATTCGCCCGTAATGCATAGATTCATTCAAATACAAAAAAAACAGAATTCTTTAGCGCGGTTCCTGTTTACAAGGTCCTCAATGCTTTCGCATGGAATTCCAGCGAAAGAGATCGCTGCGGCACAAAAAAAGAGAAATCGCCAGGAGTGAAGAGTGGCGCCCCCTTTCTCTCGGGTGATGCAAATGCACCTAATTAACCCCTATAGAGACTGAAATTCCCAGATGAAACCAAGCGACACGTGATTCATATATCAACATTTCACTCAGGTAGGAGAAAAACTGATATTACGGCGGGTTTTGAAAAGCACCTTCAATTCCTTAATAATGCCAAAAACTCAAGTAAAAATGGGGACACTTCGGCTTGGTGGGGGCATCAAATGGTGCCAAGTGAAAATTGTATAGGTCATCTTGTGAAGACTGCAAATTCCAGCGATAGAGGTGGCTTAATCGCACCATTTCACAGCTTCACAGGAGCTTACGAGTCTTTTCAAAACGAGACCTGACATTAACAAATAAAAGGAGCCAGCGGAAGTGCAAAATGCCCCCACCAAGCCGAACAGCGCCCAAATTTTACTTGAAAATCACGGGACTCTCCCCAACAGAACACTGTTATTGTGGACAATGCAAATCCCACTGAAATCACTACATCTTCCCCCCCCCCCCGAGCAAAGCCATTTCGAAGTAAAAGGGATGGAGGAAAAGGTAGCACTTTTGTAGCTATCCTACTCCACCACACTTGTATCCAAGATAAGCTCGCCTGAGAAGCCTGAAAAACAAGAAAACACCAGCTGGGCTGTCCAAAAGCCCCCCCCCACCACCTCCTCCAAAACATAATAGACCTCACCACCTAATTACAAATTACGCCGCGAACGCTGTGCAACGCGGCAATAGCGCAATGGGGAAAGAACACTGCGTCAGCTTTTCACCAAAGAGTAAACATTCGCTCAGCGCTCTCCAGCAAACGACGCGTGCTTCTCACCGTAGACACTATGCCCACGCCAGGCAAAGCTGGTGCAAATGCTTCTATCTGCAGTTCTTCTACATATGGGTATGGGTAGTCTAATAAGGGCACAGCGTAGAAAGGGAGGAGGATTTAGAATCAAATAAGACCCCACATGGATATATTTGAGTTCCTCGATTTTGTCAAATTTTTCTCGAAAGGGTCATATTCTACAGTTCCATTAATTAGT
>MU912213.1:20110-32242 GCA_036418165.1 Cooperia oncophora | reverse complement strand
GAGAAAATTGCGCTGCAAGATCGCAAGCAGGATCGGGGCAGCGGGGGGGGCACGAAACAGAGGAGTCACTTTGGAAGGGGTCCCATCTTTCAAAGTTTTCCCCACCGGTAGGAATCGCTGCCCTGGCCATTAACCATAGTCAGGTGAATTTATACGAATGCTTCACGTGCTCTTGGAAAAAAATGGACAGATAAGTGATTGATCGAGCGAAGGAGGGTGAGGGGGCGGGGCAAGAACAATGAATGAGCTTCAAGTAAAAGTAGAGATACCGACCCTATTTTGCGGGGTATAAGACGCATTTATTAGCATGGGCGCCCGCATAAAATAGATCTTTTGACCTCTTTGGCATATTTTACTCTTCTAGTTGGTTTCGGCACCTATTACTCAGCGTATACATAGCGGAGGACAGCCAAAAAAAACCTTCGCAGCCCTTGCGGCGCTCAAGGCTAGGGAAGGTCTACCCTACCCAATGTACTGTGCGCCTTGTACCTCAGAGAAGAGGGTGTGTAAAAACCAAACGTCACCGGAATCCAGGCACTCTGCGTACTGGTTAGTGAAAGCAATATTCCAGAAGAGGCTGATAAAATCCTCATCGGCCATCACTCCCTCCTTACAGACGCGCTGCTGATCCACCGCCATTCAGTCACAACTTAAACGCATGGTTCAGGCGCAGTTCGGCTTGGTGGGGGCATCGAATGGTATGCAGCAACGTTTAACACAGGTTAACTTGCAATAACTCGCGAAGCCCTGTTCTTGAAAGGACATTTCAGAGTTTCACAAGAGCTTACAGGTCCTACCAAAGTGAGACCTGTAACTCAGCAGAACTACCAAAATGAACCGGCGAAAGTGCAGTGCCCCCTCCAAGCCGAACAAAGCCGGACTTTGTAAAAAATCTATACCTAGTTCAACAAGTAGTTCAGTACTGTGGTCAAATGATACTAATGCCTATGCACATGACCCTGCTTACAAAGCTTCTTTCGCCGTTTCGCCGAAGTGAGGTGCACCCGTCGGCTTTTGCAGGGTGAACCAAGGCGCGCATCACTGTTCCTGCTCCCAGACTCTCAGAAGGGACGCAGTTCATCGCCACCGAGTCACGGCATTGTACGCGAGTCAGCCTATCCTAGGTAGTTGACTCAGCCCGTCATGTTGGATTAGCATGCGTTCATTGTTTTCCACAAATGTGAATGTGCGTGCATTTGCGTACACCGAGTCAATACCGTAGCATTACGTTTAGTTCACTTTTGACTGAGGCTCGAATCGCTGTGGTGATTTAGGGCATACAGTCTTTATTCTACGTTACCTTGCAATAGAAATGAGTTTAGGTTACGGTAAAGGCTTACTAAAAAGCATGGTTGCTCTGGGGAGGGTGGAGGACTTCGAATGTCGGATAAACGTATCCTGGAGCCCCATTACGTAACTACTCTACTACTATTACTACTATCAGAGAAAACAGACCACTCAACTCGAAAAACTTCACCCAAACACTACCCATAGATGTCCAAATTTTCTCAATAAATTTTAGCTGAAACGGAAAACCAGTAGGAATCCAGGGGAAGGTGCGAAATATAATTAATGGTGACTAACGGAAATAAAACGAAAAAGGGAAACCAGCTGCTGTTTGCAAGGCATCTACACAGTAATGACATGTTAGGAAGATTTCATACTGCATAAAATTATCTTCCGATTGCTATCTTCATTATGAACAGGTTCTCGTTTCTTTTTTCCACTCACTTTTGGGGGCCAAGGCTAAAACGCAGTCCAAGACGGGCTCACGACGTATCGGGCGATCGTTATACTACAAGGTAATGGCTGAGACTTTCAGTAATCTCTCTATTACAGCCACGCTTCCACAATGGTGATTGAGGGAGCTGATCGGGAGAGCAGTAACCGTAACCACCAGTTCAGCAAAAAAGACCAATTCCAGAGGTGTTCCGCTCTACGTCCAGGGTAACTTGAGAACCAAAAAGTAACTCAAGCACAGGGAACGCTATACTGGAATCGAGCCTTCACAACTCGCACCACAATCTAAACATGGGCACAAATCGGCTATGAAGGGAATTTAACTCCGGATATGAGGAGGTCATAACGTTTGGGATCCCCAGCGAAGTGGGGAGGGACATATTTGCTTTTGAGAAGAATATTTTCGACTGCCGACTTTTCTTGGTTTTCCGTCTCACAAGCGCTATATACCCATCCCTCCCCTCCGAAATACTATACCCATCCTTCTCCCCCCCCCTCCCAGAGCCCCATTGCCAGGACGTGCTATGATGAGGGTACTGCTCAAGGAAAGGAGCTCTAGGGTGGGCAGACCAAGCTCTCTGCACAGAAAAAGGGGTTCACACCACAGTGATCCGATTCTTGCTCGAAGAGTCACTCAAGTTCTCCATAGCCGGTTTGCCCAAAAATGTGAGTTTTCACTGAATATAGTACTCGTAGACTTTGCGATCTTCAAGCCTTTAGCCTACAGCCTACACTCTATTTAGATTGATAAATAATTACTTCTAAGTCCTTACTGATGACAACTAGTGATCCAGTTTGCGAAACTCGTGCAAGTTTGTTCCTCTCATAGCGCTCAATTACCTATGTACCATGGGCTCAGCTTTCGAAAAACGCCGAAAAGAGCACAGGAACATCTGTTTCAGCCCTTTTTCAGCCTGTCTGAGCTCACTCACCGCCGCTGCCTCTATTACCCCTTGATTGCGTTTCACCAAACCGATAAAAAGTTAGAAACTGAGAGCAATGTTCGAAAATCATTCATGTATTCAATGGGAAATTTATGGTATATGAGGCTTTTCTGGTAGAGCAACCAGTGGATATGAAGGTCAAAGTCATCTCTTTGAACACCTCCGACTGAAAGAACTGGGTTGTCATAGAGGCTTATAGCAAGTGAAATGCAACAACAATTGCTAAAGTTCAAACACCGCATCTCAAAAACTAAGATAGAAAATCAAACATTTTTGAGTTCTTCGAAATTTCTCTAGAAACATTTCAGGCCTGACAAATGTGCTATGCACAGAAAGAAGCACACACAATTTCGAAAAATTCAAAGATTTCACACCGAATTTTTAGGTTTTTGTGAGAAAATTTTAGGAGTTTCACTCATTGTCGCTGAGCAATCAATAGTGTTTTCTTTTACCACAAAATCCCTTAAACCTCAGCGTTACGATGGAGTGGATGGACTTTGCGCTCGGGCGATTAAACCTGGGAAAAACGCAGCAATTCATTTGATGTCAAAATCTGCAATCACGCGCAACTCAAAAAGGGCTCGCAGCTTGTATTCAGCTACTTGAAAGGCGTGAAACGATTGTTTTTTTGGACGCTGTTCATGTATAGAACGAGTGTCACCTTCATTGTGGAATCCATATGGTCATTGGGGAGGGGGGTGGTCACATTGAGAGGGACTGTATTCGGGGCACACACATCGGTGATCCCAGCGAGGGGATTACCGATGTGTGCCCTATTGGTCTCTGGGTTGAAGGGGTTGCGCTGTCTTTTGAAAAAAAAACCTGTTTCGGTGATGACTATTCCTCAGGTGTTTTCCGCGTTTACGTGCCACTGCACCTCCCCAACTCAGACGGCTGTTTTTTTCGGGAAAAGGTGGAGAATTCTGTGAAAAAAGCTACGGAAAAGTTAGGAAGTTGGTGAAATCTGGGGAGGCTGTAGGTGGGATGGGGGATGGGAAAGTGAACCGTATTGACGAGAGAAGAATTTTCGAGGAGGCGTGGGGATGTTTTACTAAGTTTCCCGCAGCAAAACTAGTGGGGTCAAAACTGGCTACTGAGGGAGGGGGGTTATTTTTTTGCTTGTTCTGGCTGATCTTTCTAGTTCCTTTCAAGCTGGAGACATGGTACTTTTACTAACTCTGATATACAGGGGGGGGGGGGCAAAAAAAAGTCATTCCGGCCGAGTCACATATGAGCGAAGTTTTCGCAGCCCAGACAGAGGAAGTGGATATGAGTACCAGGGCGGAAGATACCGCAAAGTGCCTTCGCTATATAAGGCAGAGCCGGCTGCCGCCATTCACCTTCATGTACACCAAAATATGAAGTCATCTCCAGTCGCGGCCTGAGTGGAGAACGCCTTTGGAATTCACGTGGCCCAAACAGCTGCGGAACTTCTTGAATGGAATCACCCATGGATAGCTACCGGCGGAACAAGTAGCTACTTGATCTTGCAAGACGACTTACCAAACATCGAGCAGCTGACCGGCAACGTCGCCTACGGTCGGCGCGGAATCATCTTCAACAGGACCGCATTCACGGCAAAGGCGCGGGTTGGATAGTGTGGAGCCGGCGGCGGCCCGTACCTGGAATGGGAAGACCGATATTTTCTTTGTAGACCCCGACTGAAGGTGAGCGCTGTGGTTACATCGAGCAACTCGAGAAGGATATCCTCCCTACATGTGGTCGCCTCGTACGCGTTCTTGGAGAGACCTTGTGGCTGTTTGCCTGAGCAGGTTTGGGTGGCTCTGGGGAGGGTGGAGGACTTTGAGTGTCGGATAAACGTATCCTGGAGCACCCATTACGTAACTACTGTACTACTATCAGAGAAAACAGACCACTCAACTCGAAAAACTTCACGTTCCCCAAACACTACCCATAGATGTCCACATTTTCTCAATAAATTTTAGCTGAAAGGGAAAACCAGTAGGAATCCAGGGGAAGGTGCGAAATATAATTAATGGTGACTAACGGAAATAAAACGAAAAAGGGAAACCTGCTGCTGTTTGCAAGGCATCTACACAGTAATGACATGTTAGGAAGATTTCATACTGCATAAAATTATCTTCCGATTGCTATCTTCATTATGAACAGGTTCTCGTTTTCTTTTTTCCACTCACTTTTGGGGGCCAAGGCTAAAACGCAGTCCAAGACGGGCTCACGACGTATCGGGCGATCGTTATACTACAAGGTAATGGCTGAGACTTTCAGTAATCTCTCTATTACAGCCACGCTTCCACAATGGTGATTGAGGGAGCTGATCGGGAGAGCAGTAACCGTAACCACCAGTTCAGCAAAAAAAGACCAATTCCAGGTGTTCCGCACTCTCAGGGTAACTTTGAGAACCAAAAAGTAACTCAAGCATAGGAAACGCTATACTGGAATCGAGCCTTCACAACTCGCACCACAATCTAAACATGGGCACAAATCGGCTATGAAGGGAATTTAACTCCGGATATGAGGAGGTCATAACGTTTGGGATCCCCAGCGAAGTGGGGAGGGACATATTTGCTTTTGAGAAGAATATTTTCGACTGCCGACTTTTCTTGGTTTTCCGTCTCACAAGCGCTATATACCCATCCCTCCCCTCCGAAATACTATACCCATCCTTCTCCCCCCCCCCCTCCCAGAGCCCCATTGCCAGGACGTGCTATGATGAGGGTACTGCTCAAGGAAAGGAGCTCTAGGGTGGGCAGACCAAGCTCTCTGCACAGAAAAAGGGGTTCACACCACAGTGATCCGATTCTTGCTCGAAGAGTCACTCAAGTTCTCCATAGCCGGTTTGCCCAAAAATGTGAGTTTTCACTGAATATAGTACTCGAGATCACACACACACACACACACCACACCACAATCACTACCACTATCACCCACTAACACAGTCCCACACACACAGGCGATAAGCCGGCGACCACAACACACACGGTCACACACACACACACACACACACGACCGGCACACATCAGCACCCGGCTGCAGTCTCAGGACACTACCGAACACCCGGAAGACGAACGGCTAGGCACACACACACAACACGCCGGCGCCACACACAAACACAGTGACGCCTACAGAGAGCACACCACACACAACCACTCACACACACACCACACCCAAAGGCGGCGAGAGCTGACCACAGTGCACAACAGCAGACCCACACACACGACATCACACACCACACAGCACACGACACACACGACACAGGCCTGCACACACACACAGCACACACACACACACACACACACACACACACACACACACACACACACACACACACACACACACACACACACACACACACACACACACACACACACACACACATCAAAGAACACTTTGACGATAATCGATAACAGTTCGACAAGCAAACGGGTACCCCCTGGGCCTTTTGGAACAAACCGAAGTGCCCGATTCATAGCTCATAAATCTTTCAAACACAGAAGTGAATAAATTAGCTGGCGCGGTTTGCCTCGAAACTAGGCGGGGAAGTATTCTGCAATTTTCGCTGCTTCTGCGGTCGGTTTATTCGGATTGTGTTATACTGATTATAACGCGGTATTTTGTGTTTTAGCGAAGAGTTGTAGTTCCTTCAAACCTTTGCTAGCATCTTTTCAAGGCCTCACAAGGTTTTACAACCTTCACCATGGTTTACCCGTCGATGGGAAACAGCGGAAGGATGGCTGCTCTCCACCCCCCCCCCCCAAGCCGATTTGCGCCGGATTTTCTGTTTTCATTCAAATCTTTTCCGAAGCATATTTCAATTGTAATGATGTGGAGCGCCATTAAGAAATCAAATGAAATAATCTTATCAAGCTTGCACATGTGCCCCGAAAAACCGCCCCTGAAAGGGCAAAACATCAGCAAATAGAGAAATTACAACGTGAAAGATCCCATGCGCCTAATCTTCTCATCTCAAATTAGAAACCCATTTTCAAAAGTGCCTTACTCAAAAGTTTGTACTAGGACGGTGTCAGGAGCTGATAAGTCCACACCAAAAATTCCTGATAAAGCGATAGCAATGATCAGTTTAGATTTCACAATAGTCAAATAACTGATCAACAGCCGTCGGAACTTTACCTTTTACCGTTCCACAACTCTTGCTCTCGCTATACGGTGGGAGGGGGGGAGGAGGGGTGCATTGAAAATCCAAGCACATCATCATTGCGGAAATCACAACAGGAAGAGTCGCATTTAGCCGTTGGGATGGTCATACCCACCTTGAGAAAATTCCGAATATTGAGTTTTCCTGGTACAAGCGTGTTATACCGACCCCCCCCCTTCCTCTCCTGCTTGACAGGGCAAAATTTCCGGCAAAAACTTGGAACAAAGGAAGATAGGTTGCGAAAGATGGTCGCACCAAAGGAGGAAGTTCGAGGAATCGTATTTAGTTTCCAAAAGCGATGATGACCCCAAAAAGAGAAGAACATTACGCTGAGTGGGATGCGTAAGTTTAGGAAAAGGTTTTCTCATCGTGCTGGCATGCCCTGTTTTCAACACATCCATCCCAATTCGATTGCCCCGATAGCATTCGCCCGTAATGCATAGATTCATTCAAATACAAAAAAAACCCAGATTCTCAGCGGCGGTTCGCTGTTTACAAGGTCCTCAATGCGATCGCATGGAATTCCAGCGAAAGAGATCGCTGCGGCAAAAAAAAAAAGAGAAATCGCCAGGAGTGAAGAGTGGCGGCCCCCTTTCTCTCGGCGCTGTTTATGTAAATGCCACCTAATTAACCCCGTATAGCAGACGCTGAAATTCCCGGATGAAACCAAGCGACACGTGATTCATGTATCAACATTTCACTCAGGTAGGAGAAAAACTGATATTACGGCGGGTTTTGAAAAGCACCTTCAATTCCTTAATAATGCCAAAAACTCAAGTAAAAATGGGGACACTTCGGCTTGGTGGGGGCATCAAATGGTGCCAAGTGAAAATTGTATAGGTCATCTTGTGAAGACTGCAAATTCCAGCGATAGAGGTGGCTTTAATCGCAAACCAATTTCACAGCTCCAACAATCGAAAAGGGCTTAGCGCGTCTTTTAAAACCGAGAGCGCGTTACATTTAACAAATAAAAGGAGCCAGCGGAAGTGCAAAATGCCCCCACCAAGCCGAACAGCGCCCAAATTTTATTTGAAAATCACGGGACTCTCCCAACAGAACACTGTTATTGCGGACAATGTAAATCCCAGGAAATCACTGCATCTTCGGCGCCCCGCCCGGCCGCCCGAAGCAAACCGCCATTTCGAGTAAAAAAGGGGTGGCAGGAAAAGGTAGCACTCTGTGCTATCGCTACTGCCACCATCACTTGTATTAAAAGATAAGCTTCGCCTGGGAAGCGCTGAAAAACAAGAAAACACCAGCGTGGCTGTCGCAAAAGCCCCCCCCGGCACCAACCTCCCCCCTTTCCCAACAACATAGCTAGACCTCACACCTAATTACAAATTAGCGCCGGCGAACCAGGCTGTGCAACGCGCATATGCGCATATGGGAAAGAGACACGTGGGCGTCAGCTTTTCACGGGCAAAGAGTAAAGCATTCGCTCAGCGGCTCTCACAGGCAAACGACGCGTGCTCTTCTCACCGTAGACACTATGCCCACGCCAGGCAAAGCTGGTGCAAATGCTCCTATCTATATTATTGTTCTACAAGTGGTATGGGTATGGGTATGGGTAGTCTAACAAGGGCAGAGCGTAGAAAGGAGGAGGAGTATTTAGAATCAAATAAGACCCACATGTATTAGTTATGATTCCTCGATTTGTCAATTTGCTCTCGAAAGGTCCATATTCTGGCAGATTCGCATTAAGCGCAGTTACTATTGTTAAGGTGACAGAAGCGAATACCACGTTAAACGTCCACAAAACCTTTCAAGCAAAAAAACAAAAAGGGATAACAGGCCGAGCAATCAATAACGACTCTCATAAAAAACAGCTTTTTACTTCCACAAGCAATTAAACACACTCACTAACCTTTTATGGTTACCTTTCTTTTCACACATTAAAAAGAAAAACAACCATGAAAAAACCCGGAAGTAACGGGAAGTTTCGAATATTTTTAAGTAAAAGCTCTCCAGGTATCACAGGCACAACTGAATGCAAGGAATAAAGCTAATTTGGATCTGAATCGTCTAGGGGGACTCTGTTCGGCTTGGGAGGAGCACTTTGCAATTACACTGGTTCCTTTTGCCTGTTCTTGATAAACTGAACGTCTGACTTGGACAAATTCTTGTCAGGTGTGAATGGAGCTCCTGCTATTGTAGGATTCCACAGATTTTCCACAGGAGGCATGGGCAGTGATCGATGGGAACAAGAAAGTAGCCCCCACCAAGCCGATCTACGACGACTTTTATCTTAGAGCTCTTGTAAGAGAAGAGCTCCAGGGTAGAAGAAGAAGCTCCCCGGAGGATGGGGAAATCCCATTTAATACAAAGAAAGTCATCCACAGATCCTGAAGCTTCTTCTCTTTCTTCAGGTCTGGGTGGATTATTTTCTTCTGTTAGAAGGACATTTCGGGATTGCATTAAAATCCGGGCTGTATTGGCCTAAAGATAAGGTAGTTGTTTAAGTGTCCTCCCTCCCCGCCCCCCTAGAAGAAGTGCCCCCTGATTTGCGCTAAACGTTTTGTTGAGCAACCTTCTCCCAACTCCCGTCGACTTTCCCCAGTGCTTTCCCTGCAGCCTTCCCTTGTAAATCCCCTTCTTCCAAAAATTTTCCCGTGTCCCTCAGCCGTCCAGCTCCGCGTCCACTTTTTAGTTTTCCGGCCCATACGGACTCGATTTCTTTCAATATATAAAACGAAGAGCGATAAATGTGTGAGATTGCGAACGCCAATAAATGGTTCTGCTCTTGCTCTGTTCCGGCGCAAATGTGTTTGCATTAAATTAAAAGGCAATTTCCTAGTCACATCACATAAATACTAGCAAGACCATTATGGGGGCGATTTCTTCGCAAAACATCCCCTTCAATTCGATAATCGCGTATCACCTTCAAAAGTATTATTTCGCAATAAAAACTGGACTTCCTCGATTTTAACAGATGCCTAAACCCCTTACCAATCACGTAGTTCGTGCCAGGTGCGACGTGCCGCTCAAGGATAGGCCTGGACTTTTAGCACTTTTGTAAGCTTTTGTGGATAAAGTAGCACAAGTACTGCCAGCCATCAACAGGGCATTTCGTTCCTCGGGTAATTCCCAGCTGGGGGTCGTATTCGATCGGTGTAGGGAGGGGGGTCCTATCCAGCCTGAGGGATTCCCTTTTGATAGTTGGTTTCTCCTGTTTCCATGAGTTCTTTTCATGCTATTTTTGACCACCTCCGCGTTCGATGGCGAAATTTTGGAGAAAATGTGGAATTTTGAAAAGTTCCCGAAAATTAGAGAGAAAGTTGCGCTGCAAGATCGCAAGCAGGATCGGGGAGCGGGGGGAGGCACGAAACAGAGGAGTCACTTTGGAAGGGGTCCCATCTTTCAAAGTTTTCCCACCGGTAGGAATCGCTGCCCTGGCCATTAACCATAGTCAGGTGAATTTATACGAATGCTTCACGTGCTCTTGGAAAAAAATGGACAGATAAGTGATTGATCGAGCGAAGGAGGGTGAGGGGGCGGGGCAAAGAGACAATAGACTGAGCTTCAACGTAAAAGTAGAGATACCGGCTCTATTTTGTAGGGTATAAGACGCATTCATTAGCATGGGCGCCCGCATAAAATAGATCTTTTGACCTCTTTGGCATATTTTACCTCTTCTAGTTGGTTTCGGCACCTATTACTCAGCGTATACATTCGAGGCGGAGGACAGGCCAAACAACGCTTTGGGCAGCCCTTGCGGCGCTCAAGGTTAGGGAACGTCTATCCTACCCAATGTACTGTGCGCCTTGTACCTCAGAGAAGAGGGTGTGTAAAAACCAAACGTCACCGGAATCCAGGCACTCTGCGTACTGGTTAGTGAAAGCAATATTCCAGAAGAGGCTGATAAAATCCTCATCGGCCATCACTCCCTCCTTACAGACGCGCTGCTGATCCACCGCCATTCAGTCACAATTCTAAACAGCATGTTCAGGCGCAGTTCGGCTTGGATGGGGGCATCGAATGGTATGCAGCAACGTTTAAACAGGTTAACTTGGCAATAACTCGCGAAGCCCTGTTCTTGAAAGGACATTTCAGAGTTTCACAAGAGCTTACAGGTCCTACCAAAGTGAGACCTGTTACTCAGCAGAACTACCAAAATGAACCGGCGAAAGTGCAGTGCCTCCTCCAAGCCGAACAAAGCCGGACTTTGTAAAAAATCTATACCTAGTTCCAACAAGTAATTCCCGTATTGTAGTCAAGATGATACTAAGTGGGCCTATGCATGACCCTGCTTTACAAGCTTCTTTCAGCCGTTTCCGCGCGAAGTGAGGTGCACCCGTCCGCTTTTGCAGGGTGAAGCGCAAAGGCGGGCGCATCAATGGTTGCCTGGGCTCCCAGACTCTCAGAAGGGACGCAGTTCATCGCCACCGAGTCACGGCATTGTACGCGAGTCAGCCTATCCTAGGTAGTTGACTCAGCCCGTCATGTTGGATTAGCATGCGTTCTTTGTTTTCCACAAATGTGAATGTGCGTACATTTGCGTACACCGAGTCAATACCGTAGCATTACGTTTAGTTCACTTTTGACTGAGGCTCGAATCGCTGTGGTGATTTAGGGCATACAGTCTTTATTCTACGTTACCTTGCAATAGAAATGAGTTTAGGTTACGGTAAAGGCTTACTAAAAAGCATGGTTGCTCTGGGGAGGGTGGAGGACTTCGAATGTCGGATAAACGTACTATCCGAGCGGCCCATTACGTAAACTACATCTACTACTATTAGCTACTATCAGAGGAAGAACTAGACCACTCAACTCGAAAAACTTCACCCAAACACTACCCATAGATGTCCAAATTTTCTCAATAAATTTTAGCTGAAACGGAAAACCAGTAGGAATCCAGGGGAAGGTGCGAAATATAATTAATGGTGACTAACGGAAATAAAACGAAAAAGGGAAACCTGCTGCTGTTTGCAAGGCATCTACACAGTAATGACATGTTAGGAAGATTTCATACTGCATAAAATTATCTTCCGATTGCTATCTTCATTATGAACAGGTTCTCGTTTCTTTTTTCCACTCACTTTTGGGGGCCAAGGCTAAAACGCAGTCCAAGACGGGCTCACGACGTATCGGGCGATCGTTATACTACAAGGTAATGGCTGAGACTTTCAGTAATCCTCTCTATTACAGCCACGCTTCCACAATGGTGATTGAGGGAGCTGATCGGGAGAGCAGTAACCGTAACCACCAGTTCAGCAAAAAAAGACCAATTCCAGGTGTTCCGCACTCTCAGGGTAACTTTGAGAACCAAAAAGTAACTCAAGCACAGGGAACGCGCTATACTGGAATCGAGCCTTC
>MU912213.1:0-18037 GCA_036418165.1 Cooperia oncophora | reverse complement strand
TTTTCCCAATAAATTTTAGCTGAAACGGAAAACCAGTAGGAATCCAGGGGAAGGTGCGAAATATAATTAATGGTGACTAACGGAAATAAAACGAAAAAGGGAAACCAGCTGCTGTTTGCAAGGCATCTACACAGTAATGACATGTTAGGAAGATTTCATACTGCATAAAATTATCTTCCGATTGCTATCTTCATTATGAACAGGTTCTCGTTTCTTTTTTCCACTCACTTTTGGGGGCCAAGGCTAAAACGCAGTCCAAGACGGGCTCACGACGTATCGGGCGATCGTTATACTACAAGGTAATGGCTGAGACTTTCAGTAATCTCTCTATTACAGCCACGCTTCCACAATGGTGATTGAGGGAGCTGATCGGGAGAGCAGTAACCGTAACCACCAGTTCAGCAAAAAAAACCAATTCCAGGTGTTCCGCACTCTCAGGGTAACTTTGAGAACCAAAAAGTAACTCAAGCACAGGGAACGCTATACTGGAATCGAGCCTTCACAACTCGCACCACAATCTAAACATGGGCACAAATCGGCTATGAAGGGAATTTAACTCCGGATATGAGGAGGTCATAACGTTTGGGATCCCCAGCGAAGTGGGGAGGGACATATTTGCTTTTGAGAAGAATATTTTCGACTGCCGACTTTTCTTTCCTTAAGGCAATACACCCCCCCGTCTACTCCCCCTCCCCCTCCCAGAGCCCCATTGCCAGGACGTGCTATGATGAGGGTACTGCTCAAGGAAAGGAGCTCTAGGGTGGGCAGACCAAGCTCTCTGCACAGAAAAAGGGGTTCACACCACAGTGATCCGATTCTTTGCTCGAAGAGTCACTCAAGTTCTCCATAGCCGGTTTGCCCAAAAATGTGAGTTTTCACTGAATATAGTACTCGTAGACTTTGCGATCTTCAAGCCTTTAGCCTACAGCCTACACTCTATTTAGATTGATAAATAATTACTTCTAAGTCCTTACTGATGACAACTAGTGATCCAGTTTGCGAAACTCGTGCAAGTTTGTTCCTCTCATAGCGCTCAATTACCTATGTACCATGGGCTCAGCTTTCGAAAAACGCCGAAAAGAGCACAGGAACATCTGTTTCAGCCCTTTTTCAGCCTGTCTGAGCTCACTCACTGCCGCCTGCCTCTATTACCCCTTGATTGCGTTTCACCAAACCGATAAAAAGTTAGAAACTGAGAGCAATGTTCGAAAATCATTCATGTATTCAATGGGAAATTTATGGTATATGAGGCTTTTCTGGTAGAGCAACCAGTGGATATGAAGGTCAAAGTCATCTCTTTGAACACCTCCGACTGAAAGAACTGGGTTGTCATAGAGGCTTATAGCAAGTGAATGCCAACAACAATTCTGAAGTTCAAACACCCATCTCAAAACTAAGTAGAAATCAAACTATTTGAGTTCTTCGAAATTTCTCTAGAAACATTTCAGGCCTGACAAATGTGCTATGCACAGAAAGAAGCACACACAATTTCGAAAAATTCAAAGATTTCACCGAATTTTAGGTTTTTTGTGAGAAAATTTTAGGAGTTTCACTCATTGTCGCTGAGCAATCAATAGTGTTTTCTTTTACCACAAAATCCCTTAAACCTCAGCGTTACGATGGAGTGGATGGACTTTGCGCTCGGGCGATTAAACCTGGGAAAAACGCAGCAATTCATTTGATGTCAAAATCTGCAATCACGCGCAACTCAAAAAGGGCTCGCAGCTTGTATTCAGCTACTTGAAAGGCGTGAAACGATTGTTTTTTTGGACGCTGTTCATGTATAGAACGAGTGTCACCTTCATTGTGGAATCCATATGGTCATTGGGGAGGGGGTTGGTCACATTGAGAGGGACTGTATTCGGGGCACACACATCGGTGATCCCAGCGAGGGGATTACCGATGTGTGCCCCTATTTGGCCTCTGGGTTGAAGGGGTTGCGCTTGTTTTTGAGAAAACCGTTTCCGGGTGATGACTTATTCTCAGGTTTTTTCCCGTTTTACGTGCACTGCACTCCCCAACTCAAACGGCGGTTTTTTTTTCGGGAAAAGGTGGAGAATTCTGTGAAAAAAGCTACGGAAAAGTTAGGAAGTTGGTGAAATCTGGGGAGGCTGTAGGTGGGATGGGGGATGGGAAGTGAACCGTATTGACGAGAGAAGAATTTTCGAGGAGGCGTGGGGATGTTTTACTAAGTTTCCGCAGCAAAACTAGTGGGGTCAAAACTGGCTACTGAGGGAGGGGGGTTATTTTTTGCTTGTTCTGGCTGATCTTTCTAGTTCCTTTCAAGCTGGAGACATGGTACTTTTACTAATTCTGATATATATTTATACCAGCACTCTGGACGAATGTCAGTTTGCAAGGTAATCAAAGGGGTCGTATTGAGCACAAGATTTTCCTCACGATGTGCTCTATGTTAACTTCCAAAACAGTTCGGCTTGGTGGGGAAATTTTACTGGTTCCCAAAGTCGATCCTTCCTGTAGAGATCTAAGAATTCATGTGAAGCTATGCTATGTAAAAGTAATGTTCGCTTACACTTCACAAGAATCTAAAGGTCGAGGGTTTAACAGGAACTGGTAAAATGTCCCCTTCAAGCCAAGCAACGCCGAATTCTACATACGCCCATGGAACACAGCAAATCGATGAGTAAGTGGTTTCTTTTCGAATGTTCATTTTCTGTGCTTAGACAGAGCGTTCCAAGATGAGTTGTAAGAACTCGGTGAGAGAGAAAGAGCCAGGATAAAGGCTAAGTTGGTTGTAAAGAAGTCACATGCATTCATTAGACCATATGTTTGGGTGAATTACCAGTAAGAAATCAATTCGGAGGCTAGGCGAAAAGCATATGACTATAGAAAAAAAGCGCTCAGAAAGTTCACTTCACGGGTAGCTCACTGCGAACAAAATAATGAATCAGAAGGAAAGGGGCACTGAAATAGTCGGAGACGAGGCCGTGAGAAGAAATTGATCGTTTTTAGCACAGCAAATCCCAAAGCAATGGCAGGAACTACAGAAGAAGTTGAGTAACTACACAGCAGATGTACTGGTAACACGGCAAGAAGATACGCCGCCGACGCAGCGCCACAGCAGCAGCAACCGCTGGGATTGATAAGCGAGTGTAGGTGAGGAGAGCATGGAACGATGGAGCATGCGAATCCATGATGTTCAGACGACGAATGGGAAACTAGAGAGTCAACACATCTAAAACTCGACCAAAACAACAATAACCGGGCCCGGCCTGCTCGACTGGTAGTGACGGCTGCGACGCCGCCAGTCTGTAGTGAAGGCGCTCAACGAGTGGCGGCGACGTGCTTCTCACTAAGAACATACCGAACGTCCAAAACATCGCATTAGGATTGCCAAGGACCCAGTAAAAGGGTCATCGTCCGGCTTTAAGGGGAGAAAACCGAGAGCACCAAGAGTACATAGGTTAACTGATTCGTAAAGTAGGGAAGAACTTTCCATAACGACCAATTCCAGGTGGAAATCGACAAGAAAACAGGGCAATTACTCAGGGTAGCAAGCTTTTCCGGCACTTAATAACTTTTCCAAACAATCGATAACAGCCTAATGAATGACCAAATTCCCCTGGGAATTGAAAACCATTTGGACAAGGGGATCTTTCCAACGTGAGCCAAGGTCAGACAAAACAATTAATTAACACTTTGGCCTCACATCTCCTCACTATAGTAAACACAGAACTCCAATCAAGAGGTGCTACAAAACAAAAAAGGATAAAATCTTAGATCAATCCCTTTTTGGGATGCGACACGCATTTTACTTCGATTCAGAATTGTAGCGACTCACTGATTGCGATGTGGCCTATACAATGACTTGCAGGGGCAAACCGACGTACAAGTTGGTGTTCTTATCCTCCCAGCAGACTCCAGAGCCTGTGGGTCCCGGAGGGTAGCAGGGTTGGTTACCCTAAGCGGGAGCCGAGTCGGGATTTGACAGCCGGACCGCGGGCGGGGTAAGCGTGCTGCTTGCTACTACAAAGCTCGAAATTTCCAGATCACTCGGGGGTAGAGGACTGATCCAAACCCTCATGAAATTAGAAAGCTCGAAATTCTGAAGCCGAAGTGAAAACAACGGATGAAAAGTCGTAAGGTTGCCGAGATGCATGCGACAATGCGTCAGTTTTTATGGCCGCAAGAGTTTTTGTCATTTCTTGCATACTTCACACCCCCTATTGTTTTTCAAGCAATTTTATCCAACATTATCATCTAGTTCAGCGAAATTACTCAATCATATGAATTCAAAAGCTGACTCGATTGGACTTGGTGGGGGCATTTCGAGGGCTTCCATCGATTCAAATTTGATAACAGTCAACCTTGTTCACCTTGGTGCTACATATAATTCAACAAGAACTTGCAAAAGAAACTCACGAAAGTGCAAAATGCCCCTCCAGAGCCGAACAGCGCCCAAAAGCGCATGCTTTTCTCCCACGAGAAAGATGGGCAGCGTTCAAGTTAAAGTATACCTAACACACACGAGAAGCTTGCCCCACAGAAACTAAGGCAGTAGTGCAGCGATAATTGATGCATATTCAGTAATACTGAAGAAAACTCGAAAGTAAAGGCATCGACAACATCAGTTACCGTAATGCCAACCCGCCAACCAACCTGGCACTATTATAAATATAATACCTTCGAAAACTGCTAGAGAAACAGGAACAGGTAAACCATCAGGGAACCAAAAATCAATAGCAAAGAAATAAAATGCAGTGGTCGCTGGGGAAATGATGACATTCAGACCTGATTTCGAAACAGAACCCACCACCCCACAACCGAGCACCTGATCAGTCATCAATGGAGGCCCTTTGATTTGATGAGTATGCTACCTGGCGACCGACGCTCCGTTCCCCCGTCAAAGAAGTATTCACACTAACAGCTCTTCCGAACAAAACTAATTGTTAGAGTACTGTTTTCTTTCTTCTAAAACGATAGCTCCTTTTCGGCTGATCTGAAGTGAGCATATTGTTCTTGAAGGTAGCGAGCACGATCGCGGGGGAGGGGTTGTCGCTAATGTTATTGGCAGAAGGGATGAGTGGGCGTGGCCAAACGCTCTCCCGCAACCGTTCCACAAATGGCGCTGGCCACACATACCCGCCTCCAGCAATCGTGCCCACTGCCTTCAAGTGCGACCCGTGTTGAAGAACTTTTCGCATAAATTTCGCCTTTCGTTTCCACATCATAAATGGAGAAATTCTTCAATGCTATCACACGCCCTTCCCCCCCCCGCCCCAATCAGCACCCCACCTCACTGTACCCGCAACACTTCGTCGTGGATGTGGAAAGTATAAGTATGAAACGATGGATGCCTTCAAAGCTCTCACATGACTCCATGTATTTGCAATGAACTCTTCCAAATCCGATCACGACTCCTCCGCAAGCACACAGAACGACCACCCCCACCATCCCCTGAAGGCGGGATCCTGAACGATGGTAAGTCTAGCTTTGCTCTTTTGCTTCAATTTTAACCAGGAACTAGCCTTTTTCGGAGCTCGTTATTTCAAGTGCTGCTAAACTGCGCAAGTCAGCCCCCCCCCCCGGACAGCACCGCCCATCTTGTGTTTATTCATTTTTTTTACTCATATTCACACTTTCACTCAACTCCGGCCACTATTTTAGCAGTATAGTACGATGAGCGGAAAATAAACCGCGGGAAGAGACGGATATCTCCTGCCACAACAATGGAATAAGGAAGACATCCCAAATCTTTTGACCTCTAGCGTTTCGGCTGGAACCACATCAGACCTAGTGCAGAAGGGTCTGTAATTAGAAGCCAAACGACATGGTAGAGCTAGAGCGGCCACAGTAACATTGTAAAGAGGTAAAAACTCAATAAACGTCCAAGGCGGGCGGTGCTGTCGGGGGCGTGGCTTCAGCGCCCGCAGTCCAGCAAACGCTTTGAAACAACGACCTGCAACAAATGCAACCGCTTCGCGGTAAATTTCGTGCAAGAGATAGGTACATACCAAAACTGTCGATTCGTAGACGGAAGCCCAAACTTAAGTCAACTAAGTCTCAGTTCTTGACGCGTCATAAAATAGTTCTAACTAATCCCACACTACCGTCTCTTGAGTAATCACAGACAAGACGCAGAGTCTATGTAGGAGGATTTCTCACGGTGTAATAAAAAAACGGAGGATACTCTGAAGAAACGGATGTTGACAGTATTTTCCTAGCAACTGTGCTAAACAAACTATGCATTGCTTTATCATTCGCTTGACCCCTGTTCTGCTCCTTATCTCTACCCCTTCCAAAAAGCATTTGAAATCTCAAAACCTCGAACTTCCTGGGTTAGGATCGGCGTCTCCGACCTGGAGGGACATTTTGTGCTTCGCTAGGTCGCTTTGTTTGTTTATTTTCAAAGGTCTCCCTATAGTGCGACCTCTTGTGGAGCTGCGAAAGGTAGAAGTGAGCCGCCTTGGTTACAAGAATTTATAGTTGACCGATACAAGCTCAGCTGAGCACTATTTGATGCCCCTATCGAGCCAGACCTATAATTGACCACACCCTAGAAAAATCATAAGCTATCTCTGCTTCAAATAAATCAAGTGCAAATTGATGCATATCACGCTGTAACGAACCAGGCTAGACATCGCAATGGAGAGATTCTTTTGAAATACGACCTCTCCCTCACTCCCATCACACAGCTCTCTTCAAGGAATCCTCAACGATTAGCTCAGTCACATAATTGTATCCATAGAATTATGAAGTCC
Source organism: Cooperia oncophora (assembly GCA_036418165.1). Lineage (NCBI taxonomy): Eukaryota > Metazoa > Nematoda > Chromadorea > Rhabditida > Trichostrongylidae > Cooperia > Cooperia oncophora. The sequence continues at coordinate 11,315 of MU912213.1, read as the reverse complement.
TTTAAGGCTGTCCAAGAAACACGCATGTGAAAATGGAGCATCCCATTTCCTGGGAAAGTGTTGGTTTTCAAATTTTTAGCACTAAGCCGAAAAAAGTATTCCTTGGAGAAGTATTGGTTTTCAATGTCCACCCCGAATGAGATTTCTTGCAGAATATTCGTTTCTCCCTTGGAATCGTTCGCGAAACGACTTTTGCATTTTTGCGCAAAGCGCCATCCGCACTACCCCCTGCACACAATAGACCCCATGGGTAATTTTGCCTCAGATTGCCACGCCTCCTTCTCGCGGCGAACAGAATTTGCACACGTTACCTCTTATGCGTGAGCTCATGTAATAAATATTAGGTTGTTCGAAAAGTAATGCGACACTTTGACCAAATTTTTCGGACTAAATTTCCGTCACTAAAAGACATCTCCAATCTACAAGGTAACCGCAGTTGATGACTAGGACTAGTGCCCTTCTTTTGCACAGCTTCTCATTTCCATTCTCATAGAACTACGGCAACTATGATAAAAAGAAGAGGTGGACCTCCTCGAGTTGAGGTCGATTTTCGGAATTTTTGCTTTTTGAAGGATGCGATAGGACCGGGGATGTGGTAATCAGAGGCTGCTAACTTTGTTGAATAACCTGGGTACGGTCGCATTCTATGATGATTTTTTGGCGTAGCCTGATCCCCACATTCGGACTTGCCGAGTAGTAGAGAAAAATTGAGTATTTCTGAATGAATTCAAGCGTGACGTCATCCATATTTTGAAGTCGATTAAGGTGGACTGTGGTCCTTACAACGGTGCTAGTATCCAGTGATACCGCTTTGAAGTCCCACCAATAACACACTGAAATCTTTATCCCATGCACATCTGTTTTTGGCTAAGCTGTTTGAGAGATCCTGCGAGGGACATGTGCATGATGTACGCAAGGACTCCACCACTCGCTACCAACCACAAGATCTCACAAAAGTTCCTTCGCTGTGTACAAGGAAAAGAAAACTCAGTCACGGTCATTCGGTATGACTTGTCAGACGGGTCATGAGGCATCCTTCACAAAAAATTTTTCCGATAACCGAGATTGCGGAGAAGCATGGCAGTTGTCAGTCAGGTGGAGCCTAGAGAGGTTGCCAACTTACTGGTGGTTACCTTCGGCTGCGCCTCAAGAAGCTTGAGTAAAGGGCCGTCATTCTGTGCTGGTGGGCGACCTATACATTGCCTAACTACGAGTTAAATAAGTCCAGCCTGGAAGCGCTGATGCAAAAGCTACCCTCTGCCATGGCAAGCGATATCCTTCCTCAAGACAACGTAAGTGTTAGCTTCCTCGACTACGGCGGAGTGGCCCTACAGGAACTCATAATATGGGATAGGTCGAAAAGTACCTCGATCTCTGAGGGACTTTTAAGCTTTGAAAACTTCCACAAAGTCATGATATACCCATGTGCAGAAACCCCAGAGGACAGTCTCCACTAATCAGGGATAAAAACATCCAAAATGATTTTTGGTCTTTTTCTAGAACAATTCAATCAAAGTGTCGCAGGACTTTTCGAACAACCTAATATAATAATTAATATCTTCAGTCCTCCCTCATCCTCCTTACCAGTACTCAGACCCACTTTTGATGATCAAAATTCATGATGGTCTCCCCCTTCCCCCAATGTTCAAAACGTTTCTGAGTGCAATTAATAATCAGATGAGGCTCCATCTGCTCGTACCACACAAACGCTCCTAAAACCCCCTATTACATGCCGAAATTGCATGTTCGTGAATCCCGATAACAACAATACTTATTGTTCCACCACATGCTAGACCGAGAGAGAAAAAAGAAAGTGAATCGACATTCTGCTACCCACCAGAGAAGGAGACCACAACCTCGAAGGGTCTGAAAGGGCCTCTTCAGTTAGGATCGCTTCAAAGGGTAGGCTGAACAAGTGACACTGAAATGTCACTTCATTTCTATTATAAGAGGGATCTCTCAAAGACTAGAACCACCCGAACAAATAATTCGTTCCACACGATGGATACTTATAAAGATGAACAGGGTACAGCATCGTAAGTATGTCAGTATGACACCCTCCCCCCACCTCTCTTCCCCACCAACTCCTACAAGTTTCCCACATTTTCCAGTTTTTCACCAGGAATTTTCAAGAATATTCGGTCGAGGGGGTGGGGGGGGGGTAAATAGTAGTACACATGAAACAGGAAAAACCAACACAGCGAAAAATAAACAACCAGGAAAATTTTTCTCCAACGCGGCATTCCTTCCCAAGCCACATACGCACACCCCCCCCCCTTTTCCCAACAACGATCGAATACGACTCCCCTCCCAGCGGAAAAGTACGACCCCTGTGTTTCACACAACGATGCTGCACACTGAAGATGAAGCCTTTCTGTTAATCCAGGCCTACCCACTGTGGAGAGACGGGCAAGGCAATCGTATCTTGTCGCATCGCCGCGCGGCGTATCGTGCGGCAGTCCGCGACAAGTCTTGGGTGCGCACCTGTTTGTCTATTGAAGTAGTAAAGTTCATACGAATTCAAGCGGAGGCAAAACTCCATAATAAGCGATTCAAAATCTTCCCGTCCTTTCAACACTGAGATTCAAACGATCAGGCAGGACAACTCGTCCGTTGCTAGCGGCGTCGCTGTCACGCCCGCAAAAGCCTTCGTGCTCGAGTTAGACCCTAACGACACAGTATATGACTACCTGGACGGTAGAACCGTGCGAGGGGCAGGTCCATATCAGGAAGGCTTAGGGCCCCGCCTTTCGAAAGCATGCTGGTTGTCTTCACTCGCCGTTCCATACAATACATACGTCACGCTACAGGCACGCCATACGCCATACGTGCGTGACTACGGCTACACGCGTTTGCCTGCGTGATGCGGCTGTGACACTTGAGTCTCGTATAGGGACGGTGGCGGCATAGGGAATATCAAGTTATCACAACCCTTCAGCTCCATTTTCACGCACTTTTGAAAGGCGAGAGTGCTACAGTCCTAGAGCTATGAGCCTGCTCAACTCCGGGTCTGAAAGGGCTCCACCATCAAGTTATTGTATAGAATGTCTTCAAGCGCTTATGAGGTCCGGATATCGATGAAATTGCCTCAGTCCCCCCCCCCCTCCCCCTAGTGCTTCTAGTCCTTTCTAAGTGTAATTCGGCTAGGGGAAAAGGGGGAGGGGGCATTTTACACTTTCGGTACTTCTCATCGTCGTGTCCATTGCTTTACAAGAGTTAACACATATTCTTCACAAGAGTAGACAAGTAGTTTTTAGGGAATTTTACTTGGATCTTTTCATGGCTCACAGGTTCTCACAAAATCTACCTGATGCTCGAAACGACAATGGGAAGCAGCTGAAGTGCATAATGACCCCCCTACCCCTGACAAAAATTGTCATGGCGATTCACATTGACCCTGGACGCAACCTAGATCCCTCCCCTTCCCACCCTCTGCCCATCAGCCAACCCTGCTATAAGAAGGGTAGAGAGTGAACATTACCAATTACGGTACCAGTAAGTAGCAAAAGAACCGCTCCGTAACCAGCCGAACGTCTTTCGTTGTTCACTGTCTTCAAGTTACTGTATGTCAAATTATCGCCATAACGCTACGCCTACGTGACTAGCCAAGGATATTACGGTACGGAAAAATAGCTATTCAACAAAAACTGATGACGTTAAGAGACAAGACTTTTCACATTAAAATCAATTATGTAAAGGAAAAAGGTAAAAACTCGAAGGCCAAGAAAAATCAATGGCGCCGCAAAACCCTTCCTCATCCCAGTCTTTACCATTACCATGCCAAATAATCAATTTAAAGAATATTTTGGCAAATTTTCTGCGCAGCTCAGCTTAGTGGTGGTGGAGGGGGGGGAGGGGTTAGGCGAGTTTCCACCGAAGATTGTAAAGGTCACCTTGTGAAAATTTGTAAGTTCCTGTAACCAAAGCGGCTCAACTGTACCAAGCGCAGCTTCACAAGAATTTACAGGTTTCAGCAAGATGAAACCTGTCACTTAATATGAACTGGCAATAAGAACTAGCAAATGTACAACGCCCTTCCCGAGCCGAATAGCGCCCAAATTTCTTTGCTCCTTGATAACGAATACGTTCAATGCAATTCTTTCTTATAAAAGCAGCTGCTGTGAGGATTGAGAAAAGAGACAAATGGTTAGAAATCGGGCGCTGATTTCCGCAGCAACAATTTGGAAATGTCTGGACCGGTACAGTTTCAGTTGAAAGGGCTGGAAGAAGTGAGTTTGAAGAGCGTCTGGAAAAAAGTTGCGGAAGTAGCACTTAAATACAAGAACTGGATTCCAAATTGACACAGCACAGAAACAGCCTTCTTCTCAAAAACCTTTCGCACTAAATGTATTGCGATTTGGCCGGTGAACCGCACAGTTCTCGAAACCTCAAGTACCCTGCACAGGGACTGACTGAATGACGCAGACCCTGCAAAACCTCTGCAACCCTGCTGAGCAAACCTCTACTTCTCTCTATCCAGGGCAGGGCATATCGTACGTTAGAGAATTCTTAGCAAGGTCGTATTTTGTCGCTGGAGGGAGGAGGTCGCATTGGCTCGAGGATTTTTTTTCTTATGGTTAATTTTCCTCTTTCACGCGCGCTGTCTATGTCGTTGGGAGAATTTCAATGGGGGGGAAGCTGTATTTGGGGGAGGGAGGGGACGTATTTGCTGAAGACTTTCCCCGATGGCGGGCCCAATCTATAATCTAGTGCTAACAAAATCCATTGAAAGGCCGCAGCAACTCCAGCCTGTTGCCGTACAAAGCAATTTCCATACCAAGTTAATTTCTATAAAATGCTGAATATACCTAAAGACACAGTCCACGAGTATCTTATGCGTAGAATCACTTGAGTAGCTGGATCCGAAATACCAGGAGAGGTGTCTTTCTCACAACGTTCATTTTATTTCTCTGTCGTGGCACAAAAGGACTGTAAATGCCGCCGCCAGAGGTCTGCCGTAAAAGCAAAGCTCCGCCCCTAGAGGGCAGGTTACGCCCTTTCTAAATCACTTCGCAATGGCTGCATGGCCGCCACTGCCCTCTCCCGCCATTCGTTTGCTTCTCTTTTTCAAGATCATCGTCAGCTCACTGTGTACAACGCTTGACCAACAGGAGTCTTACTTACTGAGAGCATTCTCGGTCTTTTCATCTTTTCTTCACTATCAATCCAGCTACCAAATAGTCTTCTCCTCCTGAGCCCCATGACCAGTTTATAACGTGCAGCGACCGCGATTGGCTTTTCTAGGCGCATAGCTGGTAGTGCGGCGTGTTACGTGTTGCGTGCCTTGCCTGAGGGTGGAGCCCCTAAATGACATCCCTGCTACAACTGCTCACTTCCGCGCACTTTTATGACAAACTAGGCACCAAACAGCCCGTCATCTGTCGCAGCTCAATCAGACGCTCAGAAACTCATTGAACGCTGCACTGGACCACCTGCTGCTCGAGCTTGTTCCTGTCCCCTTCAACTGCTCAAATTTGACGGCTGGGACGGATGTGGAGGTGCGCTGACAAATGAGTGTACACTCACGCTATCAGATTTCACATGCAAATTATGGCAGCGAAATGCGCCACATCGCAGCGTCTAGCGTTCAGTAGAATGGAAGGACGGAGAATTTCATAATAATGTTTCCACTTGCTAGTACGATGCCATTCTCTGATTGCTCGTCACAACAGTGAAACCGTAATGGCCCTATCTAACCCACATGACTATGAGTTTCTGAAATTTAAACAGAATTCAATTCGAAACTCTTCCCCCTAAAATTGGACCAAAAACCTGCCCCCTGGGTAGTTCAGGAATCTCTCAATGAAGACGAGGACTTTGCTTATGATGAGATTATAAGTTCAAGATGCAGGGTACATACAGTACCCCGGAAAATTGCGCGTGAAACTGAATGCATCACGCTGTGAACGCACACAATCGGGCATTTTGTAAACCAGTTTAGTTACCCGAGGAAGTACTATTACTAGCCAGTGTTATGCGTCGGGGTGAGGATGGGAAGTGGAAGCGACACTAGTCGTACTCTTCACCCCAGCCAGGTGCCACCAGGGGCTCCCTCGCGCAGCCTTCGACACCGTATCCCACGAGGTCCACCCACACTCGTGCCCAGACTCGTGATTCTGTCCCAGGTGCGCCCAATTGTGTGCGTTCACTGTTCTGAACACTTGTTTTCACGAGTAAGTTTGAGGATACTGTACATACCCTGACTTCCTCAGCTTATATTCCTGCTGTCCCATGCCCAAAGAGGGAGCACCGGGGCTCACGAAACACCTTAAAGGATGGTACTGTATCTAGATGGCGTCAGTTTAGTTTACCACAAACAGCCCTTCGAACTTCTCTAAGCCTTAGCATCCTGAAACAAATCTGCTCAGCACATCATAAATTACAGCCTCTCAACTTTCGACTGCCACATGCTTGAGTGCCATAACTCATTTTTTCGTTAATTTCTGCGTGAGCAATCGAGAGCGAACAGGCAGGACGCACAGGCTAAGTCTTGCAGTTACGTTCCAAACTGAAGGGTCTAAATGGCTCTTCAACAGGCCTACAGCAAGAAAAAAAAACAAGCGATCAAAGCTTTAGGTAGTAAATTACTCACTATTTATGTGCAATAAATCAATACATATGATTAAAGGTCAGTTGGCACGATAAACCCTTAGGACGAGTAGGATTAATATGCGTGGCAGGACGGAATTCCGCGACCCTGAGCAGGCGCTGCGTAGCGCCTTTTCCAACGAAGGTACCCCGAAATATCAAGCTACAACATACCGACCCGAACGCCCACGCGCGCCCGCCCACAAATGGACGACCGTACCTGATGCTCGTATTGCTTCATTTGCTAAGTAAAATATGAAGCGAAGGGATTGGTATGAAGCGGCTGCGATGCTGCATGGGCATAAGTACATATGTGCAGCCGAACCTAAGGGTAACGGTCATTGGCAAGAATGCTGCGGGAAACTCGTCCGATATTGCTGCTTGAGTCAATTAAGTGTGAAGTTTTTTTTTGGTTTTTTTTTCACCTTTTGACAGCTTCATTTTCTTTTTTCGCCATTTTCCTGCTATATAGCGCCCAGCTAGCATTTTAAGCCGAGCATCAAATTATCGTGTCAACTGCCTTCGAGTGAATTTAAAGAGAGACCAACATGGAGGCCAGTCGCTTAACCCATCACGAAGCGGAACTAAAGCGATGTGAGCAGCTGCTGCACTTTTTTACCGACAAGCGTTCATACAGAGTATGTGGAAAACGCATGTCCTCCGACCATCTCCATCTCTCCGAACATTTATTGGAGCTTTTACCAAAGAAACGAACTGATCAGATCATTTTTGAGGGACATGTCCTGTCGCTGAGCAACTTATGCAAAGTACGATCCCATACTCCTCCTTTGGCACAACCTCCTTATCCATCCTACCTAGCACCTTACTGGTTTTTCCCAACTTCCTCCCACTACTCTCCACTTTTCCCTAGGATTTTCCAGTTCTCCCCAAGATATTGTTGCTGCACGGTGGAAGACGTAAAATCAAGAATCCAAAAGAATTTCCCCACCATTTTCCTACAATACGACCCACCCCGCTGGAAATTTGCCAACGTATGACCTGCCCTGATCCGAGTGTAACTAACATACCAGCTAGATGCCAGTTAAAGCTTTAGAATTCTAAAACATTGAAAACCAGGATTAGAGGGAAGCGCAGTCCAAGCGGAAAATTTAGGCGCTGTTCGGTTTTAGAGGGGACGTTTTGCAAGTTCCCTCTACTGTCGAAGCCTCTTGTGAACTCTTAAACTCCTGTAAAACTGTGCACCAGCATTAGCTTCGTTCACAGTTGACAAGAGTATACAAGTCTCACCACAGTGTGACGTGTAAATAGAAGGAACTTGCAAAATAAACTTGATAAAGTGCCACTCCCAAGTCGAACAACTTCAACATCTGACATCAACGAGCCATGGCCGGCCACACTAGAACAGAAATGCTTTTGTAAAAGAGTGATGATCCAGGAACCAATAAATTCACAAGACGCTCATCGAAATACTGCAGAAAGGGCGATACGGGGCTACAAAAGGGGCATTGGAACCAATGCACACCGCGTCCTATGTTTCAGAAGGGCGTAAGAAATTTTCCAAAACAAGACTGAAAGAAGAAAGAAAAACTGTAGAGCAGTTAGAAATGATTCCATGCTTCGGAGCAAATCCCGAAACGATCGTAAAATGTGAAGTACACTAATGCAAAAAGATAATCGTGTCATATGAAAGTAATGAAATGGGAGATACCGCAAAGAAAAGCTGAATCGGATGAAGCTATTCGTCGTATGGATAAAAGAGAAAAACATTTCTTCGCTAACCATTGGACGATCGCACCTGCACCTTGAATAAAGCTGCCATATGCCTCTTCATATATAACTACTGCAATACAAAAGGAAGGAACAATTCGGGGCAGTCCGGCGACAAGGGGGGATTTTGTGCTTTTGCTAGTTCCCATCAACGTGTCCACCTATCTAGACAGCCTTTTCCAGAGTTGACAGGTTTCACCATGGCTCGAAGAGCTTGCTCCAGCTTCACAAAAATTCACAGGTTTCAGTAGAGTGAGACCTGTGAACCGGAACTAGTGAATCAGCAAAACTGCAAGCCGCTCCACTCCCCCCCCCCCCCCCAGCTACCGCTGCGCCGAACAAATCTTCCGAAGAAAACAAAATAGTTTGGAGAAAGTTATTTTGGTGCTCAGTTTTGCCTCTCATCCGAACAAATCACTTGCTATTACCCCTGAGGCCCAACATCGTTTGGAGGGGGGGGGTACCTTAGAAACTCCGGTACTTACTCCTTACTTGATATTGGTCTGATATGGGTAGCCATCTCCTGCAGACCCTCCATTTTAACGAAAGCGTGTTCTTTGGGCGCCGACAACTGCATCTCCATCCAAATGTAAGAACGCGATTATGAAGTGGAGCGTGATCATCCCGTTCTGACTACGAATAGAGAGTGAATGCCAGGGCACGTCACACGCTCAGGATTCTCAACCGGAACTCATAATTTCGATGATTTACGTTAGTTATTAGGAGGAGATGGGGTCGTACTGTACTGTACTGACCGTACTCTCTACTGTCATGGTGCGCTCTGATGAGTTCAGAGCGATCATTATGGCTAGTTTGGAGCAGGTGTAGCATATGTCTGAGCACATACTGACGTTGAGAAGAATAAAAATATGACCCTCTCGAAATACGATTCCTCTTCCAAATTATCCTCCTCCGGTAAATTTCCCTCTCATCCTAGCTATACTCTCACCTAAAAATCGGCAATTTGAAAGATTTTCTCGAGCCTCATACGATCCTCTTCCCCTCTGGTAAGTATTAGGATCCCTTCCCTGGCACTGAAATTTTCCAAGGTGGCCTGACAGGGATACAAACAAAATGCAACATTTTCTTGGCTTGGCGTATAGGTGGCAGTGCGGCGCGTCACATGTTGCGTGGCTTGCTTGGGAGTGGAGCCCCAAATAGCACCCAGCTACCACTACCCTCCAGCCAATCAAGGAAGAACTAGACGCAAAGCTGCGAATACAAAAAAAATCTCTGTCTGAGCCTTGGGAGAGTAAAAGAGCTGCAGAGTGGGTGATCACTTTTATGAGATGCGCGAATCCGCTTTCATACAGCGGAAGTGGTTGTTTCGCACAGGATTACCTTTTGGCAGGTGACCTTTTGGGATCTTGAACCTTTGGTACACCTGCGGCGGCAAATATGACAGAGAGGTAGGGGGGGGTTCACGAATATAAGAGCTTCAATTTGCTTGGAGGTACTACCACATAGTTAAAGACTAGAAAGAAGTAGTTGGTTCAATTTTCAGGTATGTCAACCTCGTTGGTTCACGCGAGACGGACAAGACATTCACAATTCGTCGCGCTGCCGCGTGCGGCGTGCCGTGCCTCCACGCGCGGCAAATTCTAGTATGCATTTATTTGTCGATTGTAGCCCCGAGAGTCGTATTAATTCAAGCGAAGCACGAGACTCCGTAACGGGCGATATAGCTACAGTAGTTTCCCCATCCTTCTGACACTCACATCCGAACAGCCAGGCAGAAAAGTCGTCCGTTGGGCGTGTTATCGCTAGCCACGGCCACCAGCGCGATATTGTCTTGTCACATACCCCTGGTTCCTCATCATCAACATTATTTGCAAAGGCAAAGTAGTCCAAAAGTAATTTTGCTCTCGAACCTTCAGAAATCATAACGCTTACAACATTAGTCTTACCCACTGCCATATAAACAAGCTGAGGATGAGAAGAAGAGCGACTTTTTAAGTGAAAAACTGAAACCTCAAAAAAAACTCACACTCTACGAAAAGCTGAAGATGGATAGAATGTAGACTACAAGGCGAGCGAGCAGCGTAGAGCCGTCCACTATGTCCACGCGCTAAAAAGACTGTATTAAACAAGCTGGGCATGAATCCTTGGGAAAAAAACGAAAGTTCTCGAAACACTGTCCAAACCGACCGTATACTGAAAAATACAGAATATATAAAAATCATACAAAAATTGAGATGAACACATAAAATCTGTGATGATGACAGTGGAAAAGAGGTGCGATGGATAATTGTACGTCCATGGAAATATCATAAATCGTCGACGATTACAGGTTTCCCAGAAATAATGCACGGCATTTTATCGAGAATGTTCTGCAGAAGAGAGGCGCGGTTTTGTGGAGCGCGAAACGGCCAGCCAATGATGCATCCATCGAACACATGAATCAGATTGAAAATGCATGTGGGGAATAATATAAAAGAAGAAAGGAATTGCGAAACTCAAAGGTTATATGGAACAGGCAAATCATAGATATTCCTCGCAAACAAACCCAGCTGGAAATACCTCTGATATCACATGAATAAATCAAAACGGTAAAACTGGAAAAACAACAGCCAAAACGAATACAAACGATACCATAGAGTATAATAAGCTCTTTGCGCCGTAATAATTTATGTAATGCTGAAGCCTATAGTTTAATATCTGACAGAATATAATCAGCAAAAAAGCTGCTCACAACGACCAAACTATACTAATATACACACATTATTTTGAGTTTAGAAAAATAAATCCTGATCTACAGCCGTTACCACTGAAGTGAATCGGGGCGTGCCGGCAAAGCATGGGTTTTGGCTCGGTGCCAGCCCATTCTCCATCGGTCGTTGCGGCTTTGGAACGTTCAATTAGTGATGGAAAAGGGGCTGGCTCCGTGTCAAAGACTTTCGTGCACCGCTGACACGCCCCGGCTGACTCCAGTGCTAACGACTGCACTTCAAAAAAATCGATCATTGATAGGAAACTACTATTTTCACTCAATTTTATGT
>MU912212.1:51663-62036 GCA_036418165.1 Cooperia oncophora | reverse complement strand
CACCACGGTACCCAGTCACGCCCCTCTCATCTTTAGGATATAGAGTATAGCATTCGCACCACGGCCCAACTGATTCAGCGCGGCTGGCAATCTGTAGTGTATAAAGTCAATTGTCGACACCCTGATACCCTGCTAGCTTGCGCTCGATGACATGCCTCAGATGACTTGTATAACACCCCATTTCTTTTGCTAAGTCTCTATGTTGGACGGCATTTAGGGCTGGAAGGTGTGAGGAACTGACTGTGAGCCAGGAAGATGGGGAATTGCGCTTATGGGAGAGATCAGGGGCGGTGAGCCAATTGCTTTATGTTTGCCAATTCCTTTGAAGTAGTTCACTTCTGCCGCAGTTGTAATTGCCTCCTCGCACCCCCCCCCCCTCCCCTACCTCAGCCTTTTTTGTTTACTTCCTAATGTGACAGACTCAGAGAGAAGTTTTTCCAGGCCCGAGCGCATGTCAAGAAGTCCTCGACGAGGATCGTACTTGGCCCCAATGAAGAACTCTCCGACTGTTGGCTGTTTTTCTCCTTTCAAGCGCGCTATGTTGCCCTTGCTAGCAGGCGGACTATTGTTTCATTACTGACAGTTGAGTCGAGGCCGGGAAATTCCGTCTCTGAGATGGTCAAGACAATCGTAATTATACGCCCCGTCGCGCGGCGTTTTCTCAAATTGCATTCGCCTGTCGACTGGAGCACAGAATTTCATGTAAACTACAACATCGCGAATTTTTGTGGCCAGTTATACATTGTTATTGTTGCCATCCATGCCCTCGATCATCGTTGTGAGCGACGTCGCACGCGACGACTCTGCAACCGCGGTACGGCTAATATCGTCGCAATTAGTCGGGGCGGTGTTGGGAGCCATTAAGCGAGCGAGCGAGCTGCGACGTTTCCACCACTGGTTGATTTCTTCCTGAATGTCTTGCTCACCGATGGTGGAAAAAGGCAGGCGGAGGCCGACTCATTCAGCTCTCCCGACACCGCCCCGACCAATGGCGACGATATCAACTATGAAAAAATTGATTGGCTTAGAAAAAAGAGCCAATAAGGAGAAGCCAATGGGCGATCGTTTTGAAAAAAGCTTTCTATGTGTTTTCCAATAAATCTGAATGTGATTATCTTTGAATGAATTAAGGCATGAATCTTCGATTTTCAAATGGAATTTGAATTCTGAAGAATAGATATGCTTGTTCTTAAACAATCCGATTTCTTAAAAACTACCGACATCTATGAGAATCGAACAATCGATAGGGGGAGGGAGGGGCGCATTTTCGCCTTCCGATATTCTAATTCGACGAGTCGAGCATGAAGGTGAGAACTATGTGAAATCGTATGTGAAGCACGGAAGTGATACATAACGATTTTTCAGTAGGGCGCAAGTGGCTCACAAAAGAATTTAGGCGTGAGGTTGAATGCATTGCGATAGTCGGCTGCGGACTCACACCACACTCGACGCGCTTTACCTAGGAAACGAACCCAATTTTCCGAGAACAGAGACCGGCTCTTAATCAAATTATTTTCTACGTGGGCAGATTTGGCTGAAAGTTGGGTTTATCTAGAGGTAACGGGTCGCTCCTCGCTTACACGAAATACCCACTTGCTACCGAGGGATTTTGGCGGCGTCCGCAGAGATACCTAGGTCACTAAATCCGCTCAAAACTTGTATACGAAGACCATTTAACATTGCATATATCACGTTCATTTTTGGCGGTGGCGCTGATGGAAGACGCTGCGATTATCTGCGCTCTGGTATGGTGGCCTGACCTGAATATGAACAAACAGCGTTTTCCCATAGGCTCTGCTGTAGATGAAAGTGTTAAATGACGCTGGAGTGAACTGTATATACGTGATTCAGCAGGCACGCAGAAACCGAAGCCCATTAGGCACGTTTTTATCAATTCTGATGAAAAGGGTGTGGCGCCAACTCAGCGCCAAACGGCGTCAGTGAGGAAAACTAATTCGGTAATCGTGATCAGGACATCAAATAACCATACCGTGCAAATTTACAGGCGAATTTGGTGGCGACGCCTAGCGCTCCTTAAAACGAGTGCTATATTCGTGATTAGGACACCGAACTATCTCTGTGGGCGAGGTTTCACCAAAAGAAAATTTTTTGACTTTTTGGGGTAGTAATAGTTGAACAGTGCCATTTTATGGTTTTCGCGTTTCTTCGCGAAGCAAACGAATAGTTGAGCGCTGACTTTTTCAACCTCACAGCATTCTAACTTCTGGTTACAAGGACGACTGGTGCTCTGATTATCGGTGGAATAAGAATGGACTATGCATAGGAAAGAAAAATCACGGAAACCTTCTTTTTTTCCTGAAGTTTCTGAATAGAACGAAAACTGTCATTCCTCCTCTCAGCTTAATGATAATTTCAATCTTTTGACAGAAAAAGGTCTGCTTTTCCCCAACAATAGTTTAGTTCGACTGCCTGCAGTGCATTATACTCTGAAATAGTTCATGCTTCTGTTACAGCAGCGCAATGTCGACAAATCGACTACGACCCTTTTTTTCAGGCAACGCGCGTTGAATATGGTGCGAGTCCGTGCTCGACTATTGCAATGCACTGAACCTCACGCCTAAATTCTTTTGTGAGCCACTTGCGCCCTACTGAATAATCGTTATTGTCGAAATGATACCAGCAAGTTCGAGACCACTTGTCAACTCTTTTGTCAATACTACCTGTCAACTCTTGTAAACCGATGAAATACCATACAAATACCATTCACAATAGGTAACTCGACGAGTTTGCTCCCGCTTCACAAGAGTTCCCAGGTTTCACCAGAGCGAGACTCGTAAACCGGATCTAGTGAAGCAGCGAAAGTGTAAAATGTCCCCCCGTCGCCGAACTGCAGCAGTCTGGCTACTACTAACATTCATGTAACATTGACATCACCAAGACTGGGAAGTAAACTGAATAATAGAGGATTATCAACAGCTGAGACTTATGAGTTCAGATATGCTCTGGTATAAACGGAAAAGAAATGATGGAAACGTAAATGGCAAAGGTGAGTGAGTGCGATGATTGCACGTCACCAATAATGCGCCTTTCGAGGCCTTGGCGCATATTGTGTGCGTAACTGGCAGAGTGCTGGGTGTCCGCTGTGCCCTCGGTTATCACGACGGCCAAGCGGACGACTGCGCCGTTGTCTGCGCCACCCAGACCTGTGTGCTGTCTCCATCGACCCGAGCAAGTTGCATGTGGTCACGAGCACACTCTCAACCAGCGGATCGCGTCTAGGGTCGAGAGAACATGCAGATCAAAGCGCTATAAGTTGCATGTTAAAGTGGTACATTTGACGATTAGTTGAGTGTTCACAATGATTTACAAGGTTGACTGGCCCTAGTCCCTTGTAGGTTGTACCATGACTCGAAGTAAAGGTTGTAATGTGTAGTAAGGGGCTCCGTTTGACAAACAGGGCACGTCGTATGCTGGGGAATCCCTTACCAGGGGTCGCATTTGGACGCTGGAGCGAGGGGATCATTTGACCGATGCCAAAATTTTTTGACAGTTGATTTTTCCTGCTTCACGCACGCAGTCTTCACCGTTGAGAGACTCTTATCGGGGTGATGGGGACCGTATTCGATCGTTGCCCCTCCCTCAGGAAGAAATATAAGATGGTGGAGCACCGGGGAGGTGGAACTGGAGCCCAGTCTTCTCATCCCCCAGCCTCCCCGAAATTCCTTCTTTCATTTGGATTCCCCTCTAACAACGTTCATACTAAGTTACCAAACTCTTCCAATTCCCTGCCAGCGCTAGTTTTACAAAAACCAATGCCAGTTTCCTAAAAAAAGGCGTTAAAACGAAGGGCAAGGTTCACTCCAGTCATCTATGTATCCTTAGTTGTTACATAAGCATGAAAAGGAGGAAATCACCAGAAAAATTTCCCTCGTTGCTCGAGGTCAGCAGTTTCTCTCTATGACCTCCTACCCTCCTCGCCCAATGATGCTGTACCTTGCCAAGAATGCCGTAGTACGGGATCTCAGTTCCCGCAGTTTCGCGTTGACTTTCAGTCTATCACCACTGCACCATTAACAAGCCCTCCATTCCAGAAACCCATGAATTTGAGGTTCCCAAGCAGCACTCCATCCTCCAACGATCGCCGCGTGCCGTAAACACATGCAGGGGAAGATATGGAGGGCGAGGGAGGAGGGGGGGTGAACCTAACGCTGATGCCCGTTAAAGTCAGCGCCGACGCTTGCCTGCGTCGGCCCGCTCACCAGCGCCACATCGTGGAACGGACCCAAGGGTATCACCATCATATAGAGACCATCATCCCCGTTGGAGCAGAAGACATGTGATCAGGTAAGTAGGTTGAGAATCGGCAGCTTGCTTGGAAATGCGCCGTATTCGGGATTTCATTTGTTGTGACGCAGACTTCTGAAAACATAGTAAGGGGAAAGGGGAAAGCGGGGGGGGGGGGAAAGAAACACGTTTTGATTATATGAACTTCCCATAGCAGTTGGAATCTGTCCATTATTAACACCGCAGGTAGGCTAGAGGTCTCAGAAAGAAGGTTAGGTAGCAGAATCCCTACAATTTCATTTTTAACGGCTTCAGCCATTTGCTTCCTGCCAACACGGTTGTGGACCCTCACCTTTGCGGCCTTCTGTTTCCGCACTTTTGCTGATGGAACCTCCAGGTTCAATAGGCAAGTCCACCAAATTGAGTCTCTAACGTTTGCGTGCCCCGGGCAGGCCAGCTCCGCTGTGCAAGCCCCATGGAGGGCAAGCCTTTGTGTGGCTAGTCTTGTCCGTGAGATAAGAGGGTCGTATTAAGCCTTCGAAGCTCTTTCCGACTGTTTTTAATATTCTAGGTTTTACAGGGGGGGGGCAAAAGAAAGTCACTTTTCTTCATTGACGTTCGAGGCGCTATAAGTTACACTTTATTAAATTCTGATCGGACATTTTTACAACCATATTAAAGAGCATATTAAATACTATCATGACACTCCGCCACAGCCTTCTGGACGAGCGCCATCGAGAGATTCTGGCACGCGATAACCACGAGCGGTGCCTGAGATCAGCGAGATAGTCGAATTCTCCGCCACCGTAGACCACCCTATTGAACTCCGCCCCGAACCGGGTAATTGAGGGAATTCAGGTCAGGTGACCTACTTGGATATTCCATCTTCTTTAGGTACTCAGCCCCTTTCCATTCCAAGTAGGCGAGAGTTTCTCCAATGCCCTTCGATTCCATGTGGTGGCACCCAATGCTGTAGCAGTACAAAGTTTCCAAGAAGGTACGGGCGACGACATGTGAAGAGGATATTCTTCACGAGTTGCTCAGATGTAACCGCCAGCGCTCACCTTCTGTCCGGGGTCAAAATACGAAGAAAATATGGTCTTTCCATTCCAGGTACGTCCGGTCCATACCATCAACCCGCGCCTTGGCGACTGCCGTGAAGATGATGTCCTAGGCCGTAGCGACGTTTGTCGTAACTGCGGGTGGGATGTTGAGGTCATCAGATCGAGAGCACTGGTCTTCCAAGGTGGCTATTTTATGGTGACTCCATATAGAAGTTTCGCAGGCTGTTTGAGGGAAATATATTCCAAAAGGTGTTCTCCTGTCAGGCTGGGCGACTGGAGATGACTTAAATATTTGGTGCACATAATGATGGGGCGAGAGCCAGCTCCCTGCTACTGAGGAACACTTGTGGTATCTTCCGCCTTGGTACTCCGTAATCCACGCTTCGCCTGGGGCTGTCGAAAACTTGCTGATGTGACTCGGTCGAAGTGACTTCCTTTGCCCCCCCCGCCCTGTACATACACAATTTTATGGAGCTCTACTGCGGCTGCGTTAACCTAATGCGTATGGGTTAACATTTGGGTCAAGAGGATAGTGAGGTTGTACGCAGGTTTATACGCAAGAAGAGAGGATCGTACTGAGGTAAAAATCAAGAAGGGGGTCGTAAAGGTATCGCCGTTTCACTATTTCACCCTTTGCTGGTTTCATATCCGCCATGATCGATAGTTTTGAAGTAGGTTTTGCGCTGGCTGGGCATTTGTCTGACAGCAACATCACGGAACTCAAATTCCATGTACAACAATTATGTACTCCCGGATAACCCGCAGGTAAAAAGCGATCGGCCGTGCGCAGTATGCGCGTGAATGAACGAATTCATGACCAGAGTCATTTCAATACCAGTCAGCGCCGCCCGTCATATCCTGGTTTTTAGCCTTCTAAACCAACCAGGTCGCTTACCTTATAACGATGTGTACCGCCTTCGCAGCTTCTCGCAATGTATCTTGAGTGGACAAGCTTTCGCCTTCGGACGAGCCTGTCTCCTTACAGGCAGTCCAACTCTTTCACTCTCACAGTTGAATGTCGGTACCTTGGGAGTAGTGAACAGGGGGGGAGGGGTGTCGTGGTTACTTCTCCCTTCAGCAATGACATTGAGACCATCGCTTTTGAGGCCTAATTTTTCGCTAGGTAAGAGATGAGTCAGCTCCTCCAGAATACCCAAGGGAATTCGCGTGCAATCAGCGTTATGGGGGGGTCGTATGCAAGGATGACCTGTGAAACTTGGACCAACTTAGCTTTAGATGAGAAAATCCACCTTTTCGAGCTGTCTGTCCCCAGTCAAACGGCAAATTTTACAACTACCATGCCTTCGTTGAGTAACAGAATCCTATCGTCGCAGAAATAGCGTCACTTTAGCTGCTAGGAATTGAGTGCAGGAAGCTTTGAGGTCTTCATTATCCAAAGTAACCCCTTCCATCAGCTCTCAGCTCTACCAAGACATGAAAAAGCAATGTTGCGTCTATATCTGTGTAGAATGGTTATCTTATCTGTGTCTGTCACCTCGTTAGGCCTTTTGTTCCTCATCTCCTGTCTCTGGACTCTCTGCCAAGCTGGTAGTTTGTCTGCATCTCTCGCTCCTCGTCCAGGGCTGACGATGAACTGGAAACAGAAGGCCTCTGTCTGTGGCGTCTTCGACCATTTTGTCTGCATTTTTTCGTTACTGATGATCACTTGGCCATTTATTTGCGCTTAGACCGCTCGTGAGAGTGCAGGGCCCGTAGCACGTTAGGAATCCCCAACGGGATAGGGCGGCGTATTTGGTCGCCTGATGAAGTTCCGTAAGTTGCCTAAAAAGCTATTTGTTTTTGTTGTTTTTTTCCGGCTTTCATTTTTTTGAAATAGGCCATCAGATACCCGCCTCCTCCACCCACTCGATTTTTTTTGTTGTTGGCCCACGGGCGAAGAGCACTGGAGACATTTTCGGGGAAAAAAAACAAAAAAAGCTGCTCGAAGAGAGTATGTAGAAAGCATGAGAAAATTTAGGGAGCTTAGGTGTGTAGAGGGGAGTGAAGAGGGGGGCGGGGCCTCGTATCCAGAGGAGGAACTTCTGGAGAGTCGTATTTGCAAGAGAGAGGTTCCGGCGCCAGACGCAGGACGTGCTCTGGCCGCTAACTTTTCAGCCTGCAATCCGCGTAGCCCAGCTGAATACAGCTGCAGTCAGTCGGGCGTTTCAGGAGGGCAAGCAAAAGGCTATGGAATGGTGTCCATCCCACGCATTTTGTCCAAAGGTTGTTTTCTTCTTGGCGAAGAGGCGGGTTCACGGTGCGGGCCCATGGTTCTTGCACCGGGCTCCCGTCTAATGTGACGTTGTGTGTCTTGGAGGTTAGAGCGCTGGAAGTTGGTCGACCTTAACAAAAAGAACCCTGTCCTCCTCCTTTCTTCAATCCTTTCGCGCAGTTGTTTTTACCGCAGCTGATATACCTAGGCAGCGGCAGAGGTGGCAATTTACCCTTTTTCATTAAAGGCGCAAAGTCGCCGTATGCGTCTCTGTAAGGGATGGTTTACAAGCAATCGCGTGGGCGACAATTCCTCGCCCGATTCTTGATGGTGAGGACCTGTTATTGGTGTGATTTTCCCGCAAGTTTGATCGCCACAGCTGGCGGTCTCCGTGCCCAGTCCTTAACCGCCTTCTTCTGACCTTGTTCGGCCTAGTTTATAGGGTTTTCAAGAGCCCATTAGCTGTCACTGTTCTCTTTTTCTACGTACGCGAACACGTACAAGTTATTTGACAATGTCGTCACTCATCCATGGTCCTTCATACAGATTAAGATAATAAATGTCGTTCTGTTAACTCGCGGCTTTAACGTAAGAACACTTAATTTTTGTACTACTTGTCCATTTCAGGCCCTACACAAACACCTTCCCAAATGAAACTACTGGTCAGTGTTGCTCTCGTACTTATCGCCACCCTTTCAGAGGTTTATTCCGAAGAGAACAATACAGTTACAGATCTACTGATAAGTATCACCAACGAGGTATGTCTTACGAAGTTGTCATTTCGAAAATAATAACTGGTTTTCCCCGCTATTTTATTGACCGATTTTATTGGTTGATTTGTGGAATGAACATGAATCCTTGGTTCCATTTCCTCCAATCGTTCATTAATAATGGTGTGACACCCTTTTAGGACTACTATTCGAACATGTCTAAACTTTTTATTCTCGCACTAAGATTAAAAAAAAACTCGGAAAGTTATCATTCCGAAGTCTCGACTCTCACCCTGTCAGGGCACTGGGCACATGATGTGGAACTCTATTGAGGGGAGGAGATTTGCCCTCGAGTAAAATATTTTTGAGGTTGACTTTTCTCAGCTTCCCCTGTTGTGATCGTGCTATGTACCCCTCCCCCTTGATACGGTGTTTTCTGGAGGAAAGTAGTAGAGAGTTGTAAGGTTTTAGTAAAATGCGAGGTAGGATGGGGAGAGGGGATGGGATGGTCGCACCGGAGAGGGAGGAGATCCTGAGGGGTCGTACCTTGAAGAAAATACAGTCGTTCTGAAATCCAAATCAGAGGGTCGTATTTGGGCACCAGAGAGGTTTTCGTAAGCGCAAAACGCCGAAGGACAGGGCAGCGGTGTCTCCATTTTTAAGAAGGGGGTGGCGGCGAGGGGGGGGGAGTGTGGGGAGTAGGTTCGCGTTGTCGGAAATCGTAATGCGTGAAGAAGACCAAAAACTCATCATCATCAAGCTAGTCCTTAGTGATAAAATTTTCTTATATCACTAGGGCTTGCAGTGGAAGCCGGACAGTGCATAGCGCACTCTGAGCAGGTTTCAATGAGCGATATATGGTCATTATGCATGTATAGTGATCATAAATCGCTCAGTGGAGTAGTGATAAGTGGCGCGCCTACCACTCGCGCGGTCCTGGGTTCGAATCCCAGGTCGACACCCGCCCAGGCCAACCAAGCCTTCTACCCTCCGGGGACGGTGAATTGGTACCAGATTCGTCTGGGTGGATAAGAACACTGAGTTGTTTGGCCCCTGCAAGTCATTTTATAGGCCACATCGCACACAATAAACCACTACGATTCTGTAGTAGAATGCGTGCCGCATCCCACAGAGGGATCGGTGAAGAATTTATGCTTTATCCTTTCTGCATGCATAGGAGAGAGCATGTGAAGGAGCGCGAACCCTTTGCAGGCCAGGGCTGTTTCTTCCATAAGTATATGCCATCCCAGCCTGCAACGATTGGTGGAAGAGGTCGCTCTTGCTGTGCCCCTGTACACGTCAACTCGTACGCCCTCCGTTTCAGAGGGATAATGATTGTACGTTAATTCGCTGCGTTTGATGCGATAAAAAGATCTGAATCAATTCGTGTGTCACAATGAGCGTGAAATGGGAGCGATTTAATTCACATCATGTAGAAATGCTCAAAAAATATTAATTTTCTTATGTTGGAAAAAGGCTACTAACTCATAAGTGAATTTCAGACTACTACAGACCCGACTGTGGACTTCAATAGAGTTACGAGGAAAGCGTTAAGCGAGAACTTGGAAGCTTTAGAGAAGAATACCATTGAAGAAGTCCGTAGAGAGCTGAACCGAGCGGTTAGTGATAGTTAATATACAAAAAATTTCCTACGCGTGATTACTAAAAGTCTCTGGAATGTAGTTTGGAGAAAAAGTCCTAAGACAATTTAAACTAATTCTTCTCAAGAAGATTACCAACAAATTTTGAATTTTTGGTTCATGTATCTGCAGTGGTTTGGAAGATCTTAGCAACCTTCTAAATATCCGGCGCCTCATGTGTATGTGCCAGTAAGGGGTGCCCGCGATTACGATGCGTTTGGTATTCGTGATTTTCAGGTTGTCGAACTCAACCACACTGTGACGGATAATGGTGCAAAAGTGACCAACGCTATTGCTGACATCACTGGAGTAAGATATATTTTTTGTTTCAACGATTTCAGCTATACTCCACATCCGAGCGCCGGAGTGGGCGTGGCTGCGTACTTTACTTGAACATGGCCTAGCATGCGTTGTTCGTGGAATAGTCATAAATAAATGAATGATTTACGTGCATACAGAGTGCTGGACAAAGTCATGTTTGCAACAATTTTAAAACTGTAAT
>MU912212.1:34962-51563 GCA_036418165.1 Cooperia oncophora | reverse complement strand
GTTGAACGTTATACTCTCCTCCAGGATCCGCGAGCACTACGAACGGCTTCGGGAGAAAGAGGCTGAAGCAAATCGTGGACCTCACTCGACAACTCCAGGTGCTGCACGACGTGAACCGCAGCGGATCTATGCCTCCCCAAACTATTCTCACACGCCTCAGGTTGAAACATTACCTTTTTTTATATTTTACCTTACAATTTGTCTTTAGTAATGCTTGGTTGAGGTTCCTGATACCTGGAAAATAGAGATCTATGAAGCATGTATGTTCTTTGGTGTGTCTTGCTGGTGTCATTTGTGTAGGCAAACGTTTCATCGTTGGCTGCAGTGCTGAAGGCTCAGACTTGCCACTCCATAATACTGAGAAGCACAAGGCGTTTCACCACACCCCACTCAGCCCTTCTGCAAATAACATTGGTGACAACCGAGTGCCGAAACAGTCATGCTCACTTCCCTTAAGAAGCAAGGTTCCTTGTCCTACCCAAGAGGCTCTGCGGTGAAGAAGGGAGGACTGAGTAGTACGTTCGAGAGTTACGAGTTTTTTTAGACTGCATCGAGGGTTTTCGGTGTTTCTCTGTGTTGTGAAATGTTGCCTTTTTTGGAAGCTTTCAGGAAACACCATGCTGAAAAAAAGCACTTTTGTTCAGCACTGCAGCTGGTGATGAATTAGAACATGAATGAATTGCTTGTTACTTTCTTTGATAGTTTTTCGTTCACGAGTTGTTGTAAAGCGACGTTTCCCTAGGGTTGGATTTTCATCGCTATGAGTTACACTCTATATCCCGGATATGTGGAGGGCGTGGCCGCGTGCCTTATCTGTACATGGCGTAAGGTTCATCTCACGTAAAGTAATTCTATTCGAAACATCCATTCCTCTTTTTGCTGGACAAAGACGTGAATAGAATTGTCTCAAAGCGTCGATATCCTACCAGAAGCGCAGCCACCGCCATTTACAAATAATGTACGCAACTACGCCCTTTCCAACTGTGGGATATGAGTGTATGTGTATGTGTGTCGAACTCGGCCTACATATGCCGGTGATTCTCTTTCAGTTCACTTCATCACCTACCGATCCACCTCTGATCGTGGCGAATTCACGATTCTATTGTAGCCTAAAGGCTAGGTATGCTTACCTCACAGCCAATAGTTTATCTTCTCAATCCTTGCCTATCCTTTCCCAAGCAATCTTAATCATAGTGCATTGTCCGTGGTCAAGGAGGCGTCATTTGGTCAAAGATATTGTTTTTTTTTGGAAATTCAAGCGTTAAAACGCTGTTTTGATGCGATACTCTTCTGGCAGCGTTCAGACTTCGCGACGACGCGCGCTGACGATGCTACAGTGCTTCCAATGTTACGGACACGAGTGCAGCCGCACACAGTCGATCGGTGCCGACCTATTGTTGATTGAAACAGTATGCGCGAAGGGCGGCACGAGAGTACGCGCTGCTTAACCACCCAGTCTGGTATGGATCGGCACTGTCCGCCAGGGCTTTCGGAGACTATAGAGGGTAGGGAGAGTATCAGATTGCCTGAGGGCAGCGCCTGACCTCCAGTTATCCTATACTCTTTCAGAGCACAAGCGATCCATTCGTGTGAGGCTGCCATCGTGTCTATAGGAGTGAGGAGCTAATGCAATTTAAGCGCGTTACAGCGCGTCGTCGCGGTGTCTGAATGCTGCCTTATACCACAGACTAACTACACTGCAAACCGTCACGCGACCGCTACGCTTCTCCACCATGGCCTTGCACAGTGATTGGGCTCGTGTGTGCATAAGTCATGTTTCTGAGGTAGCTGTACCGATCTAAACCGCGCACGGTCAAATGCAAACGTATCATTTGTCAAATTATAACTGCGCCGTGACGCAGCCGTGCGCGTCTTAGATCGGTGACACTGTTCTGCCCCAAGTGCACTATTAGCATACGCACACTTCTCCTTTGTTGGCAAATATCTTCACCTTATCCATCTCGCTCATTGTGCATGCCGTCCTGCTGTTCCATTAGTCGGTATACTCGTTGAAATGATAATTGCCGTGTGTGTTCTACCTTAGGAGTCAACTTCACTTGTTGAAGCTCCTACTGGTTGAAATACCGAACTGAAGTTCTTTTAGGAGTCAAATACTGCTTAATGCTTTCATAGTACTGTAGTTCAAAGCCTGAGGCAAAAATTTGTTAGCTAATAGTTTTGTGACAATTATTAGTTTGTCCATGTGTGTGAATTTCCAGCGCTTTACACCTTAGGACATCCCAATGACGTGATTTGTCCGATGGTTTTCAACACAATTTCAGGGAGGAATGTCAGCCAGTGTCCCCGAATACGAATCCTATGATCTCATCGACCGATACCAAATGCATCGTTACCCGACGGCAGAAGTCGGCCCCATCGGTGGCGTCAGTCCAGCCGGAATTTCACCGTTCCATCACCGAGTCCTCTACGCCCACCCACAACCGCCGCCCTATCACTACGCTATTCCCAGGTAAGCTGTGATGATTAAAGTTCCCTATTTTTGCTGTCTTTTATGCTGAAGTTATCACCTTTTCGGCGTCACAAGAACCACCACGTTTCCATTTTAAGCTCAAAATCCTACCACGGTAGCCCGATCGCCGTTGGTGCCTCCCATTACCAATCCTACGCCGAGTACGTACCAGAATGCTCTCCGCATCAACAACAAAGGTCCGCTGCCGGCTCTACCCCTGACTACTACCGTATGTTCAACTCATGGTTCGCCTACAGTGGAGAAGGCGGTGGTACCGCCTCCCTCAAAGTAAGTTCAATCACGTGAGAGAAAGTAAGATAAGCTCAACTCGTACTGGAACTTACACTACTGCTATTAGGTCCGGTCAAAAAATGTCACGACTTTTTGACGACTAGACATCTATGATTCAACAGAAGAATGGTGGCGCTCAGACATCGCGATGACGCGCGTCGACGCGCTACCATGGAAGCGCGTTCCAATGCTATAGACGGGAACGCGGCTATAGAGGGGTATTGATTGACGCCGGCTGCTACTGCTCGAGAGAGTAGAAGAGAATAGGAGGGTACTCGTTGCCTAATCGTACTGTCTGTATCGATCGGTGCTTGCCGGTAGTGTTTTGGGAAATATAGAAGAAGGTACGAGACTGCGACTGGGCAACGTGTTCACTTCTATTTTTCCATAGTCTTCCGGAGCGGTAGAGGTCGGTGCCGATCGATACCCTCCGGAAGACTATGGCTACGTTTCCGTCTGTAGCATTGGAGCGCTGTTGAAATGGTAGCGCGTCGACGCGCGTTATTGCGAAGTCTGAACGCTGCCTGAGGGAGTAACAACTCGAAGGCCTCATTATTCCAATTTCAGACCGCGTATACCAGCCCCCTCCGCCCTACCGTCGACGTCAGCGGTCGATCGCCCAACTTCGTTGGTGTCACCGGCTTACATAACGTGCACTACGCCAAACTGCGGCGCGAGGCTGCAGAACCTTCACAACTCTCCTCTCATTACACGAAATACTAGGTACGGTAGATGGCGTCGGTTAAAGAAAGTTTCACTGTAGAAAATCGTATCAGTTTTGAGCTCTAAAATTTACGGTTTTCAGGCAAGAGGCTAATGCCCAAGCGGGTCCACGTGTTTCTCTGAGAGCGAGGAAGAAGATGCGACGAGCTGGTGTACAATCCGCAATAATAACCCCTCAAGACGATGTCAGCTCCTTTTTGTCTCCACCTTTCGAGAAGTTCATCGAAGAGAAACCATCTGAATCCGATCGCCTTCATCCGCTTCCCTCAGCGTCCCCTGCTACATTCCGTAAGCCTGACGCTGACAAGTCGCATCCACCTACACATCGTCGTAAGCAGTCTGAATCTCAAACACTGCATACCAACAGTCGTGTTGTCACAGCGATCGATGATCCTGTAGCTGAGCACGAACGCGACTCGTCTGATCCATCAGCGGCGGCAGCTTTCAACTATTGTCAAGTATGGAATGAGTGGAATAGCCGTAGTGGTGGTAGTTTACCTTCGCGACGTTCCAGACAACGTCCAGTACTACTAGATCGCCAGGTATTTAATGATACTACCGACTGCTGAAACAGTGAGCTTAACTTGAGCTTAACCAGACTTATTTACCCCCCCCCCGACACTTCATTTCACTAGTCTTAATCTCATCACCTACAAACCAACGGCTTTACTTGATCGCTCTACTGTAATATCTTACGATTTGTGATAGTATCAAATTGTGATGATTGTGGTTGTGTTAGGTCTGTTCACGGCTGGTCTCAACGAGTTGCGATCCGCCATGAACAAGGCCATAAGCAATTAATGATGCGTTTATACTTTATGAATTTTCTGTATATGACGGCTTTGGCAATTCATCACATTACTGCTAAAACCATGTGGTTCATGTGGTCTGGTATGTTTTGTTGCCTTTTCCCCTAATTTTTCCTTGCCTTAGCGTTAACGTTAACGCCAATAACTCTGTGCCATTTTACAAAGCTTGTGCTTCCGTGACAAGTATATAATCGATTTTTTTGTCAAGCGATTTTTACTGTATCTTTATCATTGCTCTATGCGTTCTATGACCAAAGCGTTTGTTATTATGTGACTGTACTTACTTTTGCCCCTTTCTCTCGCGGAAGTACTGTTTGTCCTCATTGTCATCCTGTACCATTTTATTTAAAGCCTATAAAAGGTTCTGAAATGAGTTCCCGCATTAATAAATACAGCAATGATACCTAAAATCAGTGAGGTCCGAAAGTCAGAGGTACATATTGCATATTAGGTCGCGTTCATACACCGCGACTCCAGCGATTTAGTCGCGCGATTCCGATCTATATAGCTTCATTGCTGGTCGTTGAAAAACAATGACCGGAAGAAGTTCTACTGCGAATGTGATGGTTGAGTTAACAGCTGCAACGGCCCGACAGGGGCGGAGCGCATTTGGTCTCGATGCGCGATTCCACAGTTTGCGACTGGATCGCTCATGTCGCGAAGTAAGATCGCAAGCTTAATTGCAATTGAAAATCCACAAACTTCTGCTTGCGTCCTCCGCCAGAAGGGAGGTGATTCATAGATGAGCTTGAGCTGCGTGGAGAATTCCGTTCTAAAAAAATCCCTACCATGTGCTTGGGGAGACGAAGACGACCGTAAATCGTCGCGCATCGGCGAATCGTGCGGCGGCGCGCAGTGAGTTCCCAATGCGCTCCAGCAGGAAACTGGCGCTAAGAAACTCCACGACGAGCAATATCAAACTTTCCCACTTCTTTTACGATGAAACTAGAAGGGTGTGGCAGTACAGCTCTATCTGTCGGGCGCGACGTCGCTCGCCACGCCCACCAGTGCCCCGTTACGATTGTCTTGTCACATACCCGGGCGCTCGTATACTTGGGAGAAGGAGTGGGATATTCTGGGCCACATCGTTCCCTGCTAAACTGCACTGTTTAAAGCCAAGGTCGTTGGGCTGACACTATTAGTGGAGGGCGCAGAAATACAGAAAGGCCGGGGCTTAGCCTATCTACCGACCTCTCTCTCCTGAATCCACTGGGGCGTATCACCGAATGTCGTATCCTATACTTTCTGACACAGTTAAATTAGGAAAAGTATATGGCTGAAGCTGGCGTAACCGGTAAGCTATTATCGCGCGGAAGCAAAAAGAAAAAAAGATAATTTTCCACCAAAGCCGGACAGCGATAAGCCCAGAACTTTTGAAAAGTGGTTACAGCGCTCATGGACGCGCGTCCCTGCTTTTTGCTGATTAAGGACGCAAACAAGAGTTCGTGAAAGTAACCATTAAAAAAACGCAAGTATTAGACAAGTTGAACAATAATGGTGTCCATATCATTTAAATGGTTCGAGACCGTTTCCGCGTAGTCCAATGGCTCTGCTGATCCTGCGATGAACATGTGAAGCGTCTAGAATATATAAAATATTCCTGGCTGCTCAAATAGCTGACCGAAATGGCCAATAAAACTACAACATACGATTCGACTACTTATTCATGCAAACTTTCTCAATAGTAACACTCCATCAACAAACATTCTGTAGCGTCTGTCTCACCTTGGACTCATCCATGGATAACGTCTTCACGATATTTGATGCACATCGCCCTACAGTCCACTTCTGAAACAGTATAATCAATGACTAGGAGTCAACTATACCCAGTTCAGGATAAAATTGAACTAGCTCTGCGCTAATGTAGTTGGGGGGGGGGAGGAGCGAATACCGGTCGCGCCTCGGTGTCAGTCAGAAATCTGGTGATAATGTCAGAGGAAGATGAAGCACCGGCGCTACATATGATCCCATGCTAATAACCGTTTCAGACAAACTTTAGCAAGCTTCTAGCTCACTTTTTTCCCATGGGTATGGGTGTTCGGCGTCGCATCCACCGCTGCGGCGACGCCTACAAACTAGTTAATGACTGCTAGTTAGTTGACCCGAAATACTACGACGCTTCCACGCTCGTTCACATGCTAGAGCAAGAAGGCTCTGGTGCGAATGCTACACTAGTGATGTAGATGCCTGCAATCGGGGCACTTCCTACCGTTGGAGAAAATTTTTGCAAAACGCAACCCCACCTCCGGTGGTACCTCCTACCTGCCGTCATCGTGGGAGGGGGAGGGGAGGGAGTAGGGGGTGGGGGCATAGCGCATTTGAAACAGAGAAAGCCGAGAGAAATCAAAAACCTTAAAAGCTAATGGACCCCCCCCTCCTCCCTCACTGGGCATTTCCAACATGAGACTCGCTTTGCTTACAAGTAACCCTTCGACGCGTCCCCCTAATGTCCCAACGTGGATATAACTTCTTCGCACTCAGCTCATAAACTGCTACTGACCATGAGATGATAAACAACTAATCACACTGAAATACGCTAAACCACTTACCTTGCTGACCACTACAGCTTTTCGATCACTGAGGTCGTCACCCTCCACAAACAAAAACATTCGCTCCTCGGAAGGAACGTCGGCCGTCGCTTTTGCATTCATCTTCAGCTTCATTATGAGAATTTTATCCATTTTCTTTCGATCCGCTTCAGTGAGAGCCTGCAATGAAAAGATCATAATATGCATATATTGTCCGCCACGAACGCTGGGCAGTGTCACAGGGTTAGGTTCGACGCAACGTTCTCCGTATCCAACCAATAGTGGATCGCCTGCCAGCTTCACAATTGGTGGAGAAAGAGCTGGGCCAAAGCCAGTCCTAGCACGTCCTGGCGTTGCAGCTATCAAAATCGGTGTATAGGAAGGCACAGAATACTCTGCCATATTCGTATAACAACTGAATATTATTACAGCGACGTAAAAATTACCGCTGCCGGCTTCGCCCTGACAATTGGCTTCTCGTCACCAGCTGAGGGGGCTGCGGAAGGAATGACCGGTAGAACCCGAGGTTTGGAAACCTTTTCGGGACGACTTTCACAAGAATGCTCATCGGCATGACGATGCCTGAAATCCCAAGTTATCTTGGGTTGGGACACGTTAGCGGCATCTTCTCCAAAACTCACTTCAAACAATAGTTTCTTTCGCAGTAAGGACATACAATTTTGATACTTTCCGCTCCAGAGCATTCACTGAAGGAGCATAGAAAATTACGCAGTGGTCCAGACGAAGAAGGCACGGCAGTATCCGGGTCGAACTGCTTTGAGTTGTCACATCCATGAGTGAATCGATGGTCAGAGCTGTAACAATTGAAGGTATGAAGCAAATAAACGCGATCAGCAATGTTTACCACGTTGCCACACACGGTGAATTACTTGTGAATCGGATCCTACCACACGCAAAGCGGTGGAGGGAAAAACTCACCCGGGCTCGTATGCGGCGCGGTTTTGACGTCAGCGCGGCGGCAGGGCGGAGCGAAGGGCGATGGCCTGCGCCTCCGCCACTGTGCTCCGATCAGCAGCCGCTTTTATGTGGAAGGAAAAAGAGAGAAAAGAGGATTGAACAAATAGTGGATGCGTATAGGTGAGTTAGTGGTAGTGGTGAGAGAATACAGAAAAGTCGACTATCAGGGCGAATTGCTTCAATAAATGGACGACAGACGAAACATCCTTTTCGATTACCGTTATACCGTTAATCCAACTGTTGGCAGTTTGCCAAACCTCACCTTAAACGTTTGCATGAGAGCTGTTTGCGTCGTTTTCACAATCGAAGGGAACTATTTCGCCAGTTTTGCCATTTGCTGAAGTAATTCGCCCTGATAGTCGACTTTTCTGTATTCTCTCACCACTACCACTAACTCACCTGTAAGCATCCACTATCTGTTCAATCATCTTTCTCTCTCTATTTTCCTCTTTTCCCTTCCTCATAAGGCAGCGTTCATAATTCGCGACAGCAGCGGCGATCGCCGCTGCTGTCGCGAAGTATGAACGCGGCCTAAAAGCGGCTGCTGACTGGGGCGGAGGCGCGGGCCATCGCCTTTCGCTTCGCCCTGCCGCCGCGGTGACGTCAAAAATTCGCGCCGCAACGCGCATGGGTGAGTTTTTCCCCGGAGCCAGCGCGAAATAAGAAGATTCGTGCCCTAGAAGGGTAACTTTTTAATTGCTTTGGTTGCTGGACAATAAAGCTGAAATTTGAGGCGTGATACGTATGCCATAGCCACGCTACAGGCCGACGGGCTAGTGTTGCCATGGTTAGGCATACAGCAGCCCGTACGGTATATGGCGTGGTTGTGGCGTGCGTATCGCGTATTCAGTAGCGAGCAAAGATGAATGAGCGTCAGGCTATAGAGCCTCCAGTTTCACTGTTGCGAATTTTAGGTTAGAAGAATGCTACATTTACACGCCTCTTATACGCTCACTTTTTTCAATCCCCCCTCCTCCCCTGTCACGCGGTAAAGTCACGCCCAGGCCAACCAATATCAGTCCATACCCCAATATCAGTTGCCAACGGCTACCTAACTAGTAGAACAAAAATTCTGTCTTAGGAGGGCTCCTACAATATCTACACGAAGTGCAAATTGTAGAATACTACCATCCAATTTCTCCATCGTTCAGTGCTCTAGTTCCATGTTTAGGTCCTGCTTTAGTACCTCGCGAGTCACTTCAGTACCTGTCATGCCTGCAGAAGCAGAGATAACGTGGAATTGCTGTCATCAAGCCCGGTCGCGCACATTTTGGTGGGCAATCACCGCTACCCTCGACTCAAACATTACCTCTGTCTTTTACTGTACTCTCATCCAGATGCGTCACTGGGTGTGGAGCGTTGCATTCCAACTGCACATTGAGTGAGCTGGGTCCTCTTGCGTATGCTGCAGATACGTCAGCAGGCTTGCAAAGTCTATTTCACCACGACTGGGGATTAACGTTCCACACCCACCTAGCTATTTCTGCGTCATCACCGGTTCCCATACTCAGCAAACGCCTGGAATCAGTTGGCGCACACGCAGTCTCCCAAGGAAGCACGAAGTCGCGAGGTGACCTTTGGCGACAGACCTGCGATGGCTGGGAAACGCTTGAGACCGAAATTTGACCTAATACAATATAATTTAATTAATTAACTTAGCGGGTCGACTATAAGATTATAATGCAACCTTATAGGTCTATGGAAAAATATCATGAAATATCGGTATAAAAGCCGTTGAGCTGAGAGGTCGAGAACGGGAGACGGTAAAGAGGATCGTAATTTGCCGCACCGCCACGCGCGGCGATGGGCGCGGCGTTTTCATAACTCGTTTTAACCTGTCGAATGGAGCACCGGACTTCATGTAGACCCCGTCATCGTAGACAGTCATTACTGTTTTCGGTCCTTAATTGCATGTTGTCGCCATCTACTACCTGGAACCATCGTCCTTTGCAGACGAGACGTCGCACGCGACGCCCAGCAGCGCGGCGAATTACGATCCTCTTGTCACATACCCGTCAAGAGCGGCCCTGGTGGCGTAACGGATAGCGCACTCGCCCGTAGCGTGAGGTGCGGGTTCGACTCCCGCCTGGGGCACGACTTTTGCCCACAACTCAGCATTCTTGTGATAACATTCGGAACGCGTACTGCGGCGTGAAACAGTAGTTATCATGATACAATTTCGAAAAAATATCGTTAACAAATCGCAAACTGACCAAAAACACTCTTTACAAAGTGGGCATGTAAATGGTAGGAAATCTGAAACAACGAGAGCGTACAAGGAAAGCGAATAAATATGAAAATGAAGGCAACTACCTAATCTGTTACAGCTCTCGTAAAAGCATCTGCCTCCCAGGTCGGGTAACTCGGCCATAGTCTGGAATTAGGTAATCTATTTTGCAAGCGAAGGCTGTCACTACCTTCTTGATGACGAAGGAAAAAGGGGGGGGGGAGCCTTCACGAAGACTCTCCGAAGTGATTACCTCCTTTGAACGTCATTTAGAATAAGCAAACAGTACTCTTAAAAAGTTCGTGCAAAAAGTCCTAAAACGAGGTGAAGGGCACGGACTATAACGGCTAGAAAAGCATCTCTTAACAGAGCGAAAATACAGTGACATCATAAATCCTCCCACAGAGATCTGCACCTTGGCTCCCTTCAGATAATGAAGCGACTGCGCTTTGCATATGTCCAATATTTTTTACACCGATCCATATTCACTGTTCACATTTAAATCATAAATTCATTTTATAATCGCATTCATTCACAAAAATGTGAGGTGAGTTCACAACAAAAATGTAACGAGTAGAACTTACAGTGGGCAAGCCGCCAGAGGAACTTCCTACAAAACTGTGTTTACCGCAAAGAAAAGTCACACAAAAAAACCTTGGTTCGCCCACAACGGATCCGGTTCGTTCCCAGACCTAGGCAAGATCTAGTGCTGATCGGTTTAGGGGGGGGGGGGCTGGGCGATGGGATGGGAGGCGAGGGTTTTCTCGTTCACTAGTTTCTCCAAATCCTGTTAGCTGACACGTTTCACCCTGGAGAGACCTTTGGACTTTTGTATGAACGAAGCTGTGCTCCACCCCAGCCTTACAAAGGTTTACAGGTCAGACTGGATAGTAATCGGTGGGAGCCGGATAAAAGCCCCATCAAGCCGAATTGCTTCAATCCTCACCCCACTGTCCATTCTTTGCAAAAGGAGTCTCCAGCCGGCTTGCGCCACTTACATTTAGAAAGATAAAACGTTAAGGCAACCTATACTAACCTAATAAAACTACTAATCGCACCGGC
Organism: Cooperia oncophora; assembly: GCA_036418165.1. Taxonomy (NCBI): domain Eukaryota; kingdom Metazoa; phylum Nematoda; class Chromadorea; order Rhabditida; family Trichostrongylidae; genus Cooperia; species Cooperia oncophora. Next base: position 40,475 of record MU912212.1, on the reverse strand, counting down.
AATGATTGACCGATTCTTCGGTGCTTGAAAATCCATTAAAACAGACTATAACCATAACTTAACAACTTGTAATGAAATAGACTAGATGCACAATAGCAAAAATCATCGGCTTGTTTGGGTTCCAACTTTACGAGCATCTTCTTCCTCTACAATCTCGGTCTCAATTTTAGCATCTTGTATGGAGTCCTTTGGTTTTACTTGTTTCCACTCCTTTATACCGTCCGCCATTAAGTCTTTTAGGTCGAGGGTATCCAGCCATGCCATCTGGAAAACTGCTCTATATCTAGAGCACATAAAACAAATAATATACCAAAAAATTCTGAATGAATTACAATAACTTTGGTAGCCCTCAATATCGCTTTCCGGGTCTAATGTGACAAAGCGCGGCCTGGCTCAAGGAAATGAATATGCTTCGTTAAAAATATGAACATGACGAAGAATCTTACACGGAATCCAAAATAGGAGGCAGGTTTGTTATGGTATGGATGTCCTATGATAACTTGGCGACTGGGCGCAGTAGTAAGTAAATCGAAAACACTCAAAATCTCTTAGATATATTCGCTCGGCTAAAGCCAGTTAACCCTAAAAAAGTGACCCCGAACAGTTTCTACTAGGTGCATTCATTTAGACCATGAGTGGAGGCTGAAGCACCCGAAAACTGACGCAGCCATGGATAACATTACCACGAAAGCAGCAACAAGAAGGGAAAGCGGCGCCGTTTCACTTATGGGGAGGGGGGGAAGGGCGGGACGGGAGAGGTGGAAGATGACAATGCTCTATAGCTAGTTTTTGGCCAGTTCCCATTCCCATTCTTTTTGAATGCAAACAAAGCTCTGCTTTCTTAGCTTTTCAAAATTCACAGGTCGCCCTTCACAAGAGGCATCGACAAAGATCACTGGCGAAATGCCCCTACCAAGCCGGTTCGCGTCAAAAAAACTTTTGCGAAAGTATGATAGAAGCCCCAACAACAGTCTCGATTCTATTGATTCCGAAGATAATGGTGAGTAGGAAAACAACTTTAGTAGATTTGAATTCACCTTTGTACAAGAAAGTGAAATGATCACATAAAAAGACTACGCAAAATGAAATTGGCCTCACCTGAGGGACCTCAGGGATACCAACAAAGATGTTAGCCAGCCTTGCTAAATCTAAACCGAACGAACCTAAATCTAAATGCTGCCAAAACATACCGTTGATCGGATGTAGGCAATCGCTCTCAACACATGTATAGGATCACAAGGTCTGCCTATGTAGAGACAACGCCACAGTGCTGCAGCTAGCAATCGATCGTTAGCAAGAAAGCCCTGAAATATCAGATGAGAACACACAACAAGGGGCTGCATATCTCTGGTCCAATGTTGCGGCGAGCTGGAAAGCAATGGGTTTAACGCGTAAAAGCTAGAGCGTGTCAAGCCAACTAGCTACGAAATACTCGGCTGGCTTGGAATTACTGTCGTGATGTGATGGCATTGAGGCTGCTCGTCTAAACTTCTAACCAAGATAGTGATCCCGTGCTTTCGTTAGACTAGGCGATAGACCACCGCAAACTACTACAGCCATCAGGGTAAAATTTCGCCTCATCGACCATCTACTTTAGCGCCGGCTCTAGCTGACATAAGAACCAAAGAAGTTTTAGGCTTAATCTAGCTCATCGTCAGCAAATTTGTTTTAGCTTGACACCAGAAGTGTTAACAGGGCCTTAAAACCACTTCTCTAGTAACTCCAGGGACAGGTAGACCTCACCGGCCGACTTCCTAAAGGTTGGTTATTATCGTTTCCATGACGTCACCATAGTAGTTCACGACCCAGTTGAAATTCCCCTGCAGGTTGAAATTGCGTGTGGACGAGTAGTTTCGGAAATATCTCCCGACTTTCCCGGCAAAGAAGGCGACGCGCTGAAACTTCAGCCGAGTAGAGATCTGTTAACAACCTTGGTGGAAGTTAAAACAAATTTGCTAACAGCCCCCAAGGAACATGCTAAGATTCATAGAGAGTCGCACTTGGACTCTTACCTCATCGTATTCAAAAAAAGTTTGCAGATGAAGACCGTGCATGCTCTTCAAGTCGGACTTTGACGTCAAAGACTGCTTTATTTCTTCCTTGAAAAAGAGCACCAACAATTGAAAAACAAAAGCGAGATGGAGTGATATAACAGGGAAAAACAGCAATAAAAGAAAAAAGAAAAATGAAGCCACATACCCCAACGATTTTCAGCCTAGAATCAATGTCGAACCACATCGTAGCAAGCATACTATGTTGTAACCGAAGGTATGCTGGGGCATCAAGTGATGTATGCACTCTCAGTAGGACCATCCTTAAAGTATATGGGATGAAACAGTATAAGTACCAATTACTGAAACAATCCAACATTTAGAAATTCTTACCAGCAATGCATTAGAGTTAATTTGTACCAAGACGACATGTAATCAGGTAAACCAAAAGCTGCAACAAAATAGTCATGTGTTTATTCACGTTGGCAATATGGAATCTTACCCTCGCATAACTTTTCATAGTCGTAATTGTTCGCACAATTATAATAGAGTTGAGCAGAGGCTGTGTCAAGTAACTGCAAAAAACACTGGTCAAAAGTCAGAAAAATTAAGTGAATTACCGCAGTAATAAAGTGGCTGCCAGGCCCGTTTAAGGAGGGTACTGCGCATTCAAAGTTTTGGGCAAAACTGAAATTCCAGTAATGAAGATGAGAATGTTCGCTTGAGTGTAAAGGGAAGAAGGAGCTCCTGGTGAGGGATCCAATGAGCATATTGGGCCGTTTTTCACATCTCGAAAAAGAACTATTCTGCGCTCCAGAGTCTATAAAAGGGAATCGATTTAGACATCTTCTTGTCAGAAGTTGCACCGGTCGAGTAACCAACTGCTCGTGGAGTACCAACCACAGATGAAAAAAAATAAACCTCTAGCCATAGAAAAGTGCTTCTGTACACCTCCCAGGTAAAATATTCACAAAAGAACATTTCCACAGATTCCATTCATATAAGATCTAAACCCATCCGTGTCAGCATGTGGTGCCAGGGAAGAGCCGCACGCACCCACCCTTCCAAAACGAACGTGTGCCTGAGCAGCTAACGATTGTCAGTACATCAAAACGATCGTTGAAGAAGAAACTCACGTTCTTTAACATGGGATCTAATTCATCTTTACTGAATTTGTGTTTAAAGGCAGCTTTGAGGCGAAGAAACATTTTCGGTAACCGTGAAGGTGGAGTCGATAGAAGCTTTTGTGCGTATTCGTCTACAAGTGTTATCTGTAACTAACGATTAGAAAAACTGAACATTCATCTTTACGCACAAAAAGCTCATCCAAAAGAAATAGTTGTGCCTTAACCCATGCAAAAGCTGCCATTTTTCCCACGAGGAAAGCTTTGGTCCATTACAGGTCCGCGAAACAAAACGTCAATAGAAAAAGCGTCACATGACGATTTACGTAAATGCGCAAGTGGTCAGAAGGAAACCTAATGTGGAAGACTGCTCTTGAAGAAATGCGAAAACGTCCATTTTGCAGGAATGAATTTGTTAACCTACACAGCCGCCTAGGTACAGACAAATCCTGGCACCTTTTAAAGACGACTTGTACGCTTATCTCGGGGTCGGTCCCTCCGTGTGCGAGGTGGATGTGATAATGTCGGGTCTCTTTACTCCGCTCGCGCTATCCCTAATGTGCAGCACTTGCGTCGATACCAAGATCCCGGTCTCAGGGTATTATCTGTCAACTGCAAAGCCTTCCGCCTCCTCCTTTTTCCTTCCTTCTCTCATCCTATTCGTTATTATCCTCCCAGTAAATGCTTGACCAAAAGATGCGATAAGGATACATCTCTAGACCCTCACAGCGAGAGAGAGCATACGGTAGGCACATCCCTTGTAACCAAGGCACGGTATCGCGTTGTGATCGTTTCCTGAAAAATACGACCCCCTAATTCTATCCTCAAATACGACCCCCCTCCCCATGCTACCTACCACTTTCCTAGATTTTCCCAACTTCCTACCATTTTTCCATTTTTTTCCGAAAATACCGTCCGTGAAACAAGAGAAATCAACCAAAAAAAATTTTCTCAGACCAAATACGACCCCCTCCCTCGCGGTCAAATACGACCTCTCCCCGTTGTGATCATCACAACGATGGCGTACCCTGCTTGTAACCCCAAGATCCCGCTGCGAAACACGCACTTATCAGCAGAGAACAAGCAGAAGCGAGAGGGCGCAGACAAGTAACGCGTTCAGCTATGGTTCGGCGTGTGGCTGTCCGTGCGGCAGCGTGGGCGAATCATTCAGACGACACCCGATATCACTACCCTTCAGCTTCGTACCTGCGCAATTTCGCCATAGAAAGTGGCGTGCTGTTGTAGTTGCGGACCCTTCATCTAGCATATGGTAAGGATCACGATTCACGTACATAAATGTACAGTATGTTTTTAACAACTAGTGTATTCGCCTGCGGAATTCTACTAATTCCAAAATCAGCACTATTTCAGGAATTTGACGCGCTCTCATAATGGAGCTGGAAGCTATGGGTTACTTTGTTAGCAATGTTCGAACGGGTTTTTGTTACTTTCGTCGCTCTGCGTCCTACTTAGCAAATATTCATACACTATCCCTGCTTGTAAATTGGTAGCTCTGAATAAAGATACGAACTCATGATGCTACAGCTAGAGCGATGTTGAAATAGACACCAATCTTTTTTCTGCTTATGTTTACAAGTCCTACAAAGTAGAAAATCCAGGTGAAGGTTAAATACCTTTTTGGGGCTGGGAGGGTCTCGAGATGTTGAAGCTATACTTCTAACGTGAACAAGTCGACGAACAGCCGATCGCGCCAGCATTTCTAAAAGAGAAATCGGTGGAGAATTACCTGAGAAAGACGCCTAATACAACATATAACATGTATGGCGATAACTTCCGATTTCTCGGTTCTTTTTTAGAAAAATAGTTACGAGATACAGCATGATTTTGAAGATAGTAAGGGTAAACACATGCGAAGAACCCGAAGAGAACACATAACTTTGATTGCAACAGGAAGTAATCAAGCAAAAACAGTGATGAAATCAAAAATGAAAGGACATTACATAAAATTACCAGCCGTCGCTCGTGTAATTGCGTACCGCAAGGCGCAGCGTAATCCCACGCTTAATTGCACTGACCATGAGACGTCGCTGCGTCGGTTGCTGGGATTACCTAACGGGGAAGAGGGGGGGGGGTCGTATTTGGTTTCTCACCTCCCAAGAGAGGTTGCTGACTTTAAGCGGTTTTTCCTGTTCCATGTTCCTCCCCCCAACTTGACAGCAAAAGTAAAAGTAGGAAATTTCGGGAAATTCCGGAAAAAACTGGTAGGAGTTGGGGACAAATCTAAGAAAATAGTAGAGAGTGAGGTCATATTTTCCTCGCGGCTTTTTCCCGTTTCACATGTGCTATGTACTCCCTGCCCCCTCCCCCCCCCCGGCGCTCGACAGCTCGATGAAGAGGGGAGGGGAGGGGAGGGGGGGAACCATGGGGATGGGGGTGG
>MU912212.1:1440-29034 GCA_036418165.1 Cooperia oncophora | reverse complement strand
CAGTTGCTGATGAAAGAAAGACTGCAGTTAGTCAAGCGGTCATCAAATCGCTTCACGCTTGCCCGGAAGCGCTGGCAAACGATCGCAACCACACCGCTAGTGGAAAATAGTCTTTGGAAGTCAGAAGGCAATTTTGGATTGGGCATTTGTTAAGTCATCGAAAACCTCAATCAACAAGTAAATAACCATAGGTATATGAAACAAGTGTTCATCAGTCGGACAGCTTTTAGTTTCTCTTTCTGTCCCAAAATTCCTGTGACATCGATGAAATATCCCTACCTCAGCCTCGAGTGGACGCCAGCTACCATTCATTAGGGTTTGAGAGGTCAAAACACATGGGATATACTTTTGGCCAAATTCACAATTAAGAACAAGCTTTGACGGAAATCTAGCCTGATTTTTGCAAAATGGGGTGGTAGGAGTATAGAATGAACAGAGAAATTCCAACGTGCACTATGAGTAAAGGGTTGAAAAACGCAGCTAGACCTAACACTCTTTCCCCCAAGATACGGAAGGCTTTGAGGCGTGTTCAATACCAACCGTATGTTATTTAGCTTTGTTAAAGGCAGACGTGCATAAAATGACATTCTTTTTCACACGTTCTTCATGCTGGTTAAAAGCCAATGCCCGATTTAAAAGAGCGGTCAAGGGTTGCTGATGTTAATTTCCAATCCTCCATCGCGATTTTTCTCCAGCATTGAATATGAAGTGTGAGCTATGCACAGCTATGCAGAAGAAACTAGGTGGTCAGCCTCGAAATACGAATTTTATGTGTGACGAAAGTTTTTACGGAACGTCGGCTGAAACTCTTCCTAATTGTGCATGAACATGGTGTACACTGTACGATCGCATTGACTGACTTTTAACTGACGTGGTAGCGTTAGTGTTTCTGCTGCACATTCTACCGATAACTTTTTCGGTGAACAGCGCAATATTCCGCCAGCGAGAAGTGTAAATGGCGACAACGGTTACGAGTACCACATAATATTACTCTTCTGTGATAGCGCCAGAAAGCGCCGCTGCATGCCACCGTGTTCTTTTAATCACTGCATAAGCTTTAAAGACATTGCGAAAAGTATTAGTAGCACTATTCTAGTCAAATGGACGCCGTCAGCGTAATCTCACCTGCTATTGTGAGGCACGCTATTGTTGGGGTTCTGTTTTGTTTCGTGATTGATCAATAGTGAGACGCGCTGGAACTGCACGGATTCTCCGATGGCGTCTATTTGTTGTGGTATTGTTCTGTTTCTTTATTGCTATCTCCTGTGATATTTATTTTATTCTCTAAGACTTATTCATATTCTACCGCGTTTACTACTAGAGATATTATTATTCTGTACTCGACCACTATATATTCAACTACACTGCACTCTGACTCATCTGTATGACATTCGGTACGAGTAGATGAAGAAGCCGACACGATTACTTTTTCTTTTATTGGTTGTTCTTCTTTTAGTTATGTCCATCGTTTTACTTTCTATATTGCTTATGTAAAAAAGCATTTTTTCTATAGTAGCGATTTTCATAAACAGTATCTTATAGAAATGCTTGAAAATAGGGGGGGGGAATCCAATTTCTCAAAGTAGTGGAGATTCCTTTAGACGTTCCGATTGAGTCTTTGCAGCACAACTTGTGGTTAGAGTCTTTTCGGGGTAAAACTATTGTTCGTTTTCATCGTTTCGATTATAACAAAATAGCGTCAAAGTCGTCTAAATGTACAATGCCTACTATCAGTTGTATCGTTGACACAAAACTGGTTGACAAAGTTATGTCGCAGGCAATGATGCAAACTGAGAATAAGTCACCTTTGGAACTTTTCGCTTTTATTCACGCTTATTTGGGGGTATCTTCATGGGGTCTGATATAATATTGCGACATGAACCGCTTACGCATGAGCAGAATATGATGCTTGCATTTGCTATTTATATTGAGGTGTATAAACAAAAGTATGATAGTGGGAAAGTTTTGCAAAAGTTTTTGGATGACATTCAAAACGATAGCCGAAATTGTTCACGTTCACTATTTTCCAAAGTAGTGGCCTCCTTAAAAAAATATTTTACAGTGAAGAGTGCGATCTAAAATATAGTGATTCTGATGATGATTCGCGTAGTTTGTCTTCTGTTCTTCATTCGTGGTTGTGGAATCTCACTCGCAGTGAGACTGGTGGTACCTTATTTACAACCAGCACCAGAATTCCTGATTATGAAGAGTGGGGGTGAGTTCATGCTGCACCATTATATGGTTGTTAAGGACAAAGATTGGAAAGGTGTGGGTCTCGAGGAAAAGAAGATGGTGTGCTAGTACATGTCTGAGAAGACTCCTGAGGCTCAGGAGCCTCCTCTCGTATAATGGCTCTCTCTGTGTATAATTGCTGATTCGACAAGTCAGGTAGTGGCCACGAAACCACTCCACTTCTAGATGCGATAACATTGTGTGAATACAACACATTATCTGTCACTATGTATATCTTCATAAACTATCAATCGTGCTCTGTCAAAGTTCACTCGGTGCAAAAATCTGCACACCCGAGCAACCTAAGTCAAAGCTCGAGGACGAGCTTATCGATCGAATGGAGATGTCATATGGATGAGTCAGACCGAAGACCCTATCATAGCCGGCTTCGGCTGACGGAGCCACCCACGTCGACTCACTCGCTGGATGACGCAATCACACAGAGGCTATTTAAGAGCCTCGCTCGGAGAGAGACCATTTATGGTTGGCTGCCTCTGGCTGGCAGCAGCCTCCGACTGGCCGCTGGCCTTGCCCTGCCACTTATGCTTCCTCCCTTATGTTGACTCCTGCTTAATACGAATAAACATATATAAAGACTGATGTTCTTATTCTATACCGCTACACAGATCGGATTGAGGCTTAGCTACCCTTCAGTCTGATACTTTAACGATCACTCATCCTTGATAAGGGTCAATCGTTTTACCCGATTTCCACTGCTGACTCTTCATACCTATTCGCTCGAGTTCACCGACTTCAGTAATAAACTTTTTGCTGAAGTTTCATCGATTCCAGCTGATTTCAATCATCGATTATTCCTGCTATTCACCGATCACCTTCTTAAGAATCGCAAAATTTCAGTAGATGAAAGCTTCGTTCGGATCTCGTGCTTTAAAACAAATGAGTCCAATTGAAGTAGTACTTTTGCCGATAGTATCAGGACTGCAACTGCTAACATTCTCGGGCCCATTCATTGACCTTCTTGTAAAGGACGACATCACTCGCGCTCTTTTATTTTGAAATAAGTTTATTACCGTCGCGCCGAGTTCATTGTATTGGACGGAGTTCTGCAGCACGTTTCACTGTTCTGACATGCGGGAGGATATGCTTCCTAGAGCATGCATTTTGAAGGATGTCAGATGAACGATAAGGAGATCGGAGGCATTACTTGTCCATTCGTTCGGATAAATAGCTCCGCCTGTGCAATCACTTGAATCAGGATGCCAAGGCTCCTGAAACATGTTTCAGGAGCCTTGGCATCCTGATTTCCAGCTCATGAGTATCTGGACTGCACTGAAAATAGGTGTCTCTTCTCAACATTGCGACGGCGTTTGTCGTGGTATAAGACGGTGGTTGTCATGACCCTTGGTCATGATGACTAGGATGCACGGGTCGCAAATGCACACTTTCTAGAAAGTTCGCTCACCGCCTACAACCAACCAATAGGAGGCCTTGGCACCGCCCACCTCAGCCAGTATTTATACCGCCCATAATCAGGGCTATAAAGGCAGAGCGCGGAGTGCCGCCAGGCAGTTCGGTCAGTTCCCTCTTCGCAGTCAGTTCCTTTTCTCTCCGCAGTTCTTCACAATTTCTCCTTGCAGTTTCGCTGCTTCCGCAGCTCCACACTTCTACCCGAACACTACGAGCACACAGAAATGAGAACGAACACGATGCGCCTACTCAAGAGACGAGACCCAAGACACTGCGGACCCGCTATCGCCTGAAGAAGAACACAAGACAACACAACTTAACTTGCACTTGACACGAATATACTAGTAGCTTAACCTCATATGTTTATGCTTGTAGTTTTGATGATTGTAGTCACGTTGTATGCGCTATGTGTTATCAATAAACATGTACCACCAAAACCTCATTTGAACAGTGATGCAGTTCAAAACATGGTGCTCGGCCGGGAATCGAACCCGGGCCGCCCACGTGGCAGGCGAGCATTCTACCACTGAACCACCGATGCACATTCAACGCCATTATAGTTCCACCAACCATCACCGCCGATCAGATCGCAAAGATGATGGCATCGTGGTTAGATAACGCAACATGGCAATCAGGAAACCGTACAACTACCATGTCAACCACCGCAGCTCTCAACGTCACCGAGAGGCCAACCTTTGTCTAATGCCTGCCCGCATGGCTGGTGCGATGGTGGTTCGAGAAGATCGAGGGAGCGTGGCAGCTCGTGGATATGCCACACATCGACGACCATCTGGTCCAAGACTGGGAGTCAGGCCGTACAGCAGTCACTTCACGTAAATGGAGTGAGTATGACCAATGGCGAAACCTGGCCGAGTGGACAGTTGAACTGCCATGCGACGATTTGCCACCACGAGCTCTCGACTGGTGGACAAAAGACATCTATGTGTCATGGGGCACTGACGTGTACCTCAACAACTGTGTACGTGCTTATAGCACCCTTGCCCGAGTGTTGTCCCTCATACCAGACACCATGAATACGCCGGCTGATCTAGTGACTATCGACATCCCTGAGGCATCTAATCGATCAATATTCCTCTGGGTAGAGCGGGGCGAACTACCTGATACCGTTTGTTAGGCAAACGGAGTTCCACACTCCCCAATCTTTGGTGGAGACACACATCGCGAAGGCACCGCATACGCGGTTCTGGACGGCGGAATTGAACTCCACTTTGCTTGACCCTTGGTACAACTGGGTCATCGACGCCGCCTCTCATATGATTCCTTTTTTAGCGACAGGCAACGTCTGGTCGGGGCTCATCTCAGGGGCCATCGCTGGGACCCAATCTTACCTCCAAGAGAAGGCGCTTGGGCTCAAAAAGCCCGATATCGTCACCCACCTCGAACGATCTGGCCGCAAGGTAGACCGGGTGTACGAGGAGATCGAGCAAGCCAAGAGGGAGAAGGAGGGACAAGCTGCCAGCGAGGCAGAAGCTGTGGGTTAGGTCCCAAGGCACTGTAACCCACGTGATAAGATCTATCGTGGGCCGGTTATGGGCGGAGGAAACTCTGCCCCACCGGAAATACAACGATGACAGCAACCTCGTTCGTAGCAGATGGCACTGCCCTATGGATCCGGGGTGTTTTCTCGGCCGGTTTATTTCCATCTCGCGGCATTAAAGAAAATGCCTGATCACCCTCTAATGGGATCACTCCACTGGGCACTCAATACTCTGATCGAGCAGAGCAAGGGTTGTGCGAAGAGGAAGGGATGCCATGTCCAGGATGCACTATTTTACGTGCTGAAAGAGCTGACAATGCAAGTGGAAAGCGGTGCTCTGTGCCAGCGTCCCATCTGCGTGTACACTGGGTGGGCTTGAGAGATGTTCGCCACCCGTTTCCTGGACTGAGCAGGAACTGTTGTCCACTCTAGACGAATGGGTCGGGCCTAACGGCAAGGTCTGGGCGTCGGGGGAGGGCATTCGGGAGTGGGTGGAACATAGACTCCAACTGATTGGAGACGAGTGGGAAAGAGCTGGTTCAACCTATCCTTTTCCCTTCTCGGAGTTTGTGGCAGATCCAGCGTTGTGGGCTACAACCGGAGGCGCTCCCGCTGTGACCATTAATGGCCAGAAAATAAGATCCAAGTGGGCGTGGGCGCTGGCGGAATTGGCTGAAGGGAGAGATTCGTACGACCTGAGCAGGCGTGGTAGGTGGCGTGCTGCTGCAGCACTCAAGGAGGAACCAACAAAGACCAGACTTGTGATAACCACACCGATGCGGTCATACTTGCGTCAATGCTATATGATGGAGGTTGCCGGGTTGCCATCGGGGTTACCATCTCCCCTTTCTGACGAAACTTTACCGTTCAATGAACACATTGTGAACGCGTGCTGGTATGCGGTATCGATGCTAAAGGTTTGACCAGCAAATACCTCGTTGGTACATCGAAGCCGTCTTCGGTCAGTTAGCCAGAAACAGGCGCTTGTCAGATCTGGTACGTGAGGAACTCGACGATCTCGACCACACTCACGTTGAACTGTTCGGGAGTAGGCGAAGATGGCAGGGAGGGGTTCTCTCTGGTTGGCGTCTTACTTCGCTATTCGGAACACTGGCTTCACACCTACTATGCGAGTACATCACCCGTGATCGTCCATACGTTAAATGGATAGTGTTGGGTGATGACATCATGTTGTACTCGCACGTTCACAATGCCATGCCGGATTTGTACGAACGTATTGACGAGTTCGGACTGAATTATAGCAAAGAAGAGACTTTGGTTGGGCCTCAAGGTACTTGCTTGCGCCGACACTATGGCTGCGGGCCTTTGCGCTTTATGGCGGGACCTGCACTGCGCCAGCTCTTCTATGCTAACCCTTGGATAGATCGGGGTCAGTTTACAGGACCGCGAGAGATCGCTAACTCTTGGCTGCAGTACATCAGCAGAATGGCAGTCCCGATACCCCGGCAGTGGCTGCTTAGGCAAGCCGCAGCGGACATGGCCAGATGGGCACAACATCCTGATTGGGACTCAAGAGTTTGGAAAAAATTGTTGCAAACTGACTCCGGTCTTGGCGGGTTGGGAACCATCGATACCGCACGTGGGCATAACATCTACGCTCTGACTTTTGCCGGACAAGAAGAGGTACCTCTTGCTGGCGATTCACCATATATACGGCTACTGTCTTTTGTCGCATCTGAATCTCCACGAAGGGCACTTGATTGGCTCCGCATAACGCGACTGACCCCTGTAGTTTCGTATCCTATCCGAAACATACGGCCCGCCCAAGACAGGAAGATCGTCTGGCCTGTTGGGGTCAATAGAACGCGCGTATATGCGCAAGTGCTAGAGGGAGGCCGGCTAATCGCTCCATCTTGGTTAGTGAGACAGCTCCCTCACTGGGCAAGGACAACGAATGGACGTCGAATGCTGAACTTGCTTTTGGGTACGGGACAAACGCTTACGGCTCCTATGCATCTATCATTTCCACAAATTATTGTAAGTAGTGCGTGTAAATATGCTTTGAAGTTAGCAAACGACAGTCTTTTCTGGTACCGTGGAGCTATGCAAGAGAAGCGCGTAGGGTATTACCTCGGTATCCTGCGCCGCCTCCAAGGACGCAGCTTGGCTTAAGAACACAATACGGGATCCTGTGCCAGGCAAAACATTCGGCGTCGGCTGTAACCATCCATTCCAGTGCAACGCACTATCAGATCCTGAGGATTTCACGACCTTCCGGCGATACCGGCGAGCATATCATGCCGCCTTGGGTATCTCAATGCCGAGTGACGATCACTCAGACGTCGAGGACTCACCAACCAGTCGCCAGTACGCATTTGGCGACGTATACGATGTGGCCTTGCGCACCGTCGATTCCAGCGAGGTGTCTGGTGCTATGGTCAATCTGGTAACAGCAGCCGGGAGAATCGACAACGCAGCGATCTTCAACCTGATCAAGATGCGGAGCGCGGTGACGGGCGTGTCCTTCGAGGAGGCGGCTCCAGCCGGGCTCTGTTTGATGCGAATGTCGTGGCCCGGTGGGGTCGATCTGCTGACAGATCCTCGACTACTGCAACAATTCCCGGACATGAAAGTGTTGAGCTGGAAACGTTTCCTACCGGACAAGAAGCCCTCGAAGTACTCCAGACCGAAGATCGAGATGGCACTGACCACACTCGACGAGTTCATCGCGATCAAAACGCAAGACAGGCCCGTCACTGGGTGGTCCGGCGTTTCGAATGCGACGTTCAATGCCCTTGTGAGTGTCATACCGATCGCTGCAAACGAATTGACGGACAGTGCTTTTTGGCTGTACGTTATGAGCTTTCTGGACACGAGGGTATGGCAAGGGCTCTCAAAATACATCACCATTGGGAGACTGAACATGGGGCTGATCGACCAGAAGACCGCAAAGGAAAAGGCGTACACCGCCGATTATCCGTTTGATGCTGTCATCGGCCCGTACTCGGACTTCTTCCATATTCCTGGACCACGCAAAGTACTGCTTGTCGTTATCGACGCGACATCAAAGTCATCAGCAGACAGACTGTACATCGGCCCACCAGGAAATTCAGCGTACACTGGAGTGCATAAGCAGGGTGGCGCCATCATCCCCATCGACATTGCCCCAAATTTGCTGACCGCGCTAACTGGGTCCAATTGGAACGACTGGCCGTCCGCCGATTCTCTTTCAGATCCTGGCGAGGACGTCTGGTATCAAGCCCAGAAGATGCTTGAACATTACGTCGCGGTCGAAGACGTCATCGACATCGCCGTCGGGGTAGTAACAGCTACAGCACACCGGGTGTTAGCCCAATCCATTGACGAAACAAAAGAGACGGGTGATCGAACACACCAAGGATCCTGGCTGCTCAACGTCAAGCGATTCTCTGGGCCAAACGAAGACTACAATCTGACGTGGTACGGGTACCAAAATGCAGACACATGCAAATCGAGGCTATGTAATCAAGAAACTCGATATTGGACCCCAATGGGTATCACTGGATACCACTATATGACGACATGGACTGATTCTGAAATGTGGATGACCGACGAACAGGCATGTAGCGCCCCGCCTGCCGCGAGGCTGTCGGAGGCCAGTGACATCGCCAGACTCTGGCGTGCACTTGGCATCTATGAAGGACCGAATCATGCTCTTGAGCTGAGAACACGCCGTGCATTCGAGATGTTCTTCTCTGCCAACGCAACCATGCTTGCGTCGATGGTGTCGGTCGGACAGATGGCACTGGGAGTACCGATGTCCACCTGGTCAAACTATTCATCCATCGACAAACGCTGGTATGCATGGTTCCGCGCATTCATTGAGATATCCATAGTCAACGCCATCGGCTAGCAACGTCGTCAAGCCTGCTATGGCAGCATCAATTTTTTTCCTTTTCCTCCTTCTTCTCGTATTGTAGGTTCTGTTGTATTACTGTACTACTCCATACTATTATTACTGTACTACTTTATACTCTTATTACTGTGTTATTCCATACTGTATTACTGTAGGATGTGACTCCGGACACTACTACCAAAAAAAACACATAAAACGCAACAAAAATACACTTATACAAATACAATTCTTCGGCGGCGGGGAGGATGCAAACGGCATTTATGTACTTGCAATTTCTAAACTTCTCTGGTCGTGCGGAGTGTCATGACCCTTGGTCATGATGACTAGGATGCATGGGTCGCAAATGCACACTGTTTGGACTGCATCACGGCCCAATGAGGTTTTAGTGGTTCCATGGCAGAGATGTGGCAACAGTTCTGACTTCTAATCTTTATCTACACAAATAATAATACGACAGAGATACAATAACTACGACTACAAAGAGGATATAGTATGGTGGTACTGAGTCTTGCTGTACGTGAGTCGTTCGTGGCGTAGTGTGGCTTGTATGTTACCGTAGTGTTGATCGATTAGATGCTCGCCGCGGGTCCACCGGCCTGTAGTATATCCTCGACATGCGAGGTTAACTGTAAGTAGTATTGTGTCAGAGAGGAGAGAGAGCTTAAGAGAGAAGCCCCGCCGCTCGCGGAAGACGAAGTGTAGAACTGAAGCCTAGCTCCCCTCTGGACCGGTATTTATTGGCTCGAAAAGGGGCGGTACGGCCAAACCGGTTTTGGGCGGTACAAGTCCCGCCCCCAGGGCGGCCTGCATGAGCCGATCGATAACAGAGACGCAGGCACCAATGGTGCTAGGGGTGTCTCCTCGATATCATGACCGAGGGTCATGACACTCCGCACAACGACAACAGTCATAATAAACTTGTGTACGTATTTTGCCCTTGGCATGAATACTACCTTTCTTTGTAATGCAATATTCTTTAAGACTTTCGTTTGACAATAAACTAATTTCATGAACCATCTTCACCTTACACTGAAATTTTACATGTAACATAGCTCTATGAAGAGGCGCTCCGAGCAGTTTTATTACACCTAATATAAGGGTAAATATTAAGAGTAAGGGTACACTCGCAAACCTAGTAAACCGCATCAATCCATTAAGATTACAACCCCGGCGAAGGCATTAAGTAAACATCCATGAGAAGCGTAGCCATTGCGCTGTGTAATACAGTCACATTTATTCACATTCATAATATATGTTATAATATATGTTATACTACACTACTTTACCACCTGCTAATTAACTCCTCCCTCTTTAGACATGGAACGCGATAATGTAGTGTCCCTCACCCGCGAGGAGTACGAGCGCCTCCTCGCGACCATCCAAGCACAACTGGATGCAATGGCAGAAATCATGAATCGTCTTTACGATTTAGAAGAAAGAGTCGCACGATGCGAACAAAGGACGTACGCCACGGTGTCCAGGGCCCATGAAGAACGCTACGAATACAGAGACCGTTTTCAAGAGAGAGACGAGGCGAAAGAGGCGCTGTTCAAAGAGACTCGGCGTCTAATGAGAACAATGCGTACCGCTCTAATTTTATGCCGGGGCATCGACCGACGACTGGAGGCACTTGAAAGAATTCTGTACCGAGCAATCGAGCTTCAAGAGAATGAACTCCTCAGAAGAAGGGACAATGTACACGGCCCGAACTGATATGCTTGCTGTGACATGAATAGTTACCACATCGAACAATAAATACTGTGAAGTTGATTTGTACTTCAACAGGAGAAAACTAGATTAAGCTTAAACTTAAGAAGAGTTGGAACTTGATGACATTAATCAAGAAAATCCTCATCAACACTATGAACAATCTCTCGAAGGTCTTGACGACACCGATTACCAACCCCCAGAAGATGAAGAAGAAGGTCTATTTTACGACAACAACATCCCTGAAGCACAACCGGTACCCGAACGTAACGTTGCTGATGAGCTCAGTGCTCTTCACTCGGCCATTTCCACTCTGACAGAAACAGTGGCCGTCACCCAGGTGAACCATTTAACGTGAATTTACTACTTTTACCCCTTAATACGGAAATGCTCATTAGTATGACACCCCTTTTATTTAAGAAACGACCAAACTTGACCGTCCTCTGACTGCTGATATTCTCTGAGATATTCTAGAAGATTCCTGAACTCCCCTTGTCTTCTACTTCTATTGCTGCTACCATGCGGATAATCACCATACCGACGGTCTCGTCCGATGGTGTGTGGTTTACTGGTTGACGTGGATATATAGAAGATTATTATTACATGTTGGTATTTTGCCATCTGTCTCTGGTATTCCTGTAGCTCGTTCTGGACTTTTGTTTTGGCCCCTCGTCTACTATCAGTTATTTATGCTCACCGCTGTTGGAGAGTACCATTATGGCAAGGTACGAGAACAGAAGAAACACGCTTTGTATCGATTTTTCGTCTGCATTACCGATCATTTGACTCTTTTATTCGTTGCTTTGCTCCTGGTGGCTTGTAGCTCTTATTTTTTTGTTTTGTTATCAATAGCCACCGCTATAATTGTATTTCTGCATAAAGGTTATGATAATTCAGACCCCTGTTTTCCGGCCAAAATCCAGGAGGAGTCAAAAGAAATGGCGTTTAGATTTCGATATACCGTCATTGCCCGACTTCATACAGGCAGCCAGCGATTTGGTAAAGGACGTAACAAATGACAAATTCCACTTCATGTCCGTAAAGTGCTAACGTTTCTGCTGGATAGTAGGAATCAAATGGAATCTATGTTGGAAGAGATCAGAGACAGCAGTAATGTGGCTCGAAGTGGGAGTTAGTACGTAATCACCAGCTCGCAATAAGTTTGAGGTATGCTTTTCCCCAAACATGTCGCTGGATGCTTTTCGGCCACCCAAAAAGCCTATTTGCAAGGTCTTGAGTAGAAATGGTCCCGCTTATGTCGTCGTTACCAAGATCTACATGGTTTTCATGCGTTGAAGCGTGAACTCCCAAACGCGGATGGAAAGGCAAGGAGAGATAACGCAGGGTGGAGAGACGCGGGCGGTCGCTGTTATGCGCGGTGAAAAGTCCCCTAAAGCACTTCTTTTAGCGAAGGTGGCCACCCCTGTACTGCCAGTTAGGTGGTTTTATGCAGCCGTTGTCAGAAGAATTACAGAGTATGGTTGGGATCGTAGCGATATACAATGGAGAGGGAGAGCGGTAGAGCGACAGAAGTCTGTGGAGAGTGTGTGTGGGTAGGGACAGGGAAGGAACTGGGTTCGCATACATGTCAACGATTCCCGCCGAATTGTTGTTCTTTCTGGTCTTTTTTCATAGACTGAGTCCCTCTCACCTCGAAGTGTTTTTCTATACGCCGAAGAAGTTAAGCAAAATGTACCCTATTAGCAGGAAAAGCAAGTGTAAGGAGGTGAGTGAAGCCGGTGGAACAATACAAGTACTCACGTGTTATCAGTCCATGTCTGGTAATCATAGGGATGTTTAATCGCTGTGGACCACCTTTCTAGGTTTTGAGAAATTACGTCTTGCTGGATAGTAAGACAGTTGTATTCGTTCATGTTGTCTTAGAAGTCGTAATATGAACCGAACATAGCCCCTGTTCCGTGGCTGTTGTTCATAATCAGTTCCTCGCTTGTTCTGCGAGGCCAGAGCATCAGCAACGTTTAATGAGTGACAATGATGCATGCTGCCACTTTCATGGTGGTAAGATGGATAACGAATACGGGGAAGTTTTGCAATTAGCCTGGCGAAATTCGTGGTTTCCAATGTGGTTCCCTCGCACACACGTCGTTTGCTGTTCTGCATAACTGCGAGCACCTCACCACACTCGATAACGAGTTTTCGGTAGATTACTACCGTAACTGAGTGTTGGAGGAAGAGAATTTAGTGCCCCAGAAGTGTCTTGATAGCTTCAGATTGCTGTCCGAATAGTAGAAATTCATCTCATGATGTTTAGTCCTCGGAAAAGTCCCGTGATAAGGTCAGCCAAAGTTTGTCGGGTGATTAAGTTGAGCGTCGTAGATCAGTTATTGTCATAAGGGTGCCTGCAAATCGAAGTCAGTCAAGCCAAGAGAGAGACATTATATTCATTGTATTCGTCAACTTCTTGACTACCTTGCTATTGATTGTATGTGGAGGTCAGGGGATCGCAGGCCGAGGCCTTGCGACCACCTCGGCGCGGGTCAAAAGGGTCAGAAGGACCCTAAGGGGGCCGCACTCCAGAAGGACAGTTCCACTCAACGTCGTCAGTGCCGGGCCGAAGCAATTGAGGACTTCGTCGACTTCGCCGACTCTTCGCCACTACTCACCTGTTCTATTATTCTCTAACTCATCATTCACCTAATCTTGTTGCTGTTTTTCTAGTAAATAATTCCGGTACTGGTGTTTACCGCAGAGGTATCTGTGATAACATCGGGGCTCCACACTACATGAGGGCCAAGCCAAACCACAGATCCAACTGAGGTGTATACCGTAACCCGTCCAGGAAGCACTGAGACGCCGAATAGCGAGAAAGGCGCCTGCTACAGTGTAGTCAAATGGTTGACTGCACTGTAGCAGAGCAGAGACTGTTGAATCCGTGGAGGTGGCGAGATCGATGACCAAGGAGATGGACGCCACCGAGGCAAATGATATGAGTACCGTCATCGCTAGTAAAGAGATAGTTACTATGCTAAGAGAGGAGATAGCAAAGGCGATTGAGCCGGTGAGAGAGATAGGCCCAAGGATCAAAAGTGATCTAAGGGGGCTCGAGTCGCGGCGAAACATAGAGAGGTGTTAGAGAAATCAGTAGCGGGTCATACTGAAAAGGCGTGTGAGGCGCTAGAGATAGTAAGGAAAGGTGCGGGGACCCACCTGAGTTCTGGGAAAGCGATAACTGCTTCACTACAGGAGAGGGGGATAGAGACGGCAGTTGACTGGAACGACTTCTTGAGAGTGGTAGAGCGAGACGGAGAGCTGCTGGCAGAAATTTGCAGCATGCTGAACACTGATGTATTGAAGGTGCGAGACATGGTACGGAGAGATCCAAGAGATGCAGGACAGGCAAGCAAAGGAAATAAAGCGAAATTCAAGAGATGCGTCAGATGACGAAATGGATGGTAAGGAATCGAACAGTAGAACAATCAAACTGGGAGTAGAGCAAGGGAAACTGAAGTTGCGACATGGCAGCGGTAGCATCAGACATTGCCGATGACACCACGAGCGTCAGCATCGCGTGGCAGCGCAGATATGGGTAAGCCTCCGAGCAGCACTTGAGGCCTCGTTCGGATCGCATGCAGACGGATGTGGAGCCAAAGGAGGTGAGCAATAACTTGGATAATTTCCTTAAATTTTTACAAGCGCGTAGCTGTGGCTGACCCAGGATCTTCCGAGGCGTAAATCCAAAAGAGATTTCAAAGAGGTCCTAGTAAGATTTAAGAGGAAGCGTATGCCTCTGGGGTATGGAGATAGGGCATTACTCGAGATTCTCCGGTGACGACCACTAGAAGGAGAGAGCAAAAATTTTTCATGGGCCATCCCTCTAGGAAGCAAATGGGGGAGGGTTTTTGAGGCAGTTGTGAGGGGGTGGTGAGGCTTTTATTGCAGTCACTCTACAGCTGCTAGGGTGAGGGCTTTGGACGAGCTACGGGAGCTTGAAATTGAAATCAAACCAGTCGATCTCGAAGTTTTGTTGTCGTTTTGGAAAAACTTGTTAATGCAACCCCGATTGTACCGGATTGCGGAGAGATCATTAGAATACGCACAGATTCTAGCTAGACGACTGTGAGAGAGTGGCCGCGTACATGTTCAGCTACTAAGCGTGCCCTGCACAGATCAAACCAAGGAAAGCGTACAGTGAGATTAAGCAATTGGCCATCACTTAGAGCAATCGAGGAACAATGTATGAAACGCTGGCACAGGGCTACCTCTACAGGGAGTGAGTGGGAAAGGGATGGCGTCAAGTCCTCCGATAGGCCACCTGCCGTAGAGCAAGTGAGGGTGTACCCGGACAAAAGGAAGGATGAACCTGTGACTCGCAAATGTTTCAGCTGCCTCAAAGTTGGGATATATTGCCGAGAAACTGCCCACTTAGGGAAGCCCGTATTCAAGAATATAAAGAGAGGGAAAACGAGAATGAATGGTAAGGAAGGAAGTAGACCGCATATCCGACATCGTGCGGGAAGCTCAGTCAATGGGAATAAGTTCGCAGAGAAACGGTCTTCTGTAGCAAACCTAGTCGGAAAAAAGTCATCAGCTTCAGTGAAGATGCTACATGGAACTTTTCGGGGCTTATTGACACAGGCAATGGTGATATTGTCCAATTGGACTGCTGGAAGAAGCGCAGAAAAGTGGATTCCGATGTCGATGTTCTCAAAAGTAATTGATTCGCCAGAGCACTTGAGCTGTCTTCGATCGCGTCACAATTGAATGGAATTCTTGGGCGGCGCTGTCATAAGCTGCCAGCATTGAAGGAGGGACAGAAGCGGAAATCCGCTTCTACATACCAAAGGAAAATGGGCAAGAGTGTTTGCTTGGGACGAATGCCTTGAAAAAGCCTGGGAGTTCATATCAAGTCCCTAAGCAAACAAAATGAGCCATGCAAGGATCAAGCGACTCTGGAAAAGAACGGTTAGCACGAAGAATTATACGTACTACCATATGGATCTGCAGTGGCAGAAGTGAGTTACGACGTTAAAGAAGATAAGGGAGAGAGTAGTATGGCCTATACCGAGCAAGAATAGCTGCAGGTATATTTAGGATAGAGAAACCGGCATGTGTACAATTCCCGTGATCAATGAGAGAAGCGAGCCTATGATGATTGAAAGAAGGTGGTAGAAATTGGTCAGTGGAGTACCGCGGGGGAATGGAAGAAGGAATGGGAGAATTCAGAGACAGTGCTGTTAGACGAAAGAATTTCCAAAGTCGAGAAGAAAGTGAGGGACGCAGAATCTATATGAACAGATTGCCCAAAATATGTCTGGTGGAACAATTCCTGAGGATATACGGAAGTTGTTAGACGAAAATGGGCAAGGATTTTCGCTGCGTGTAATCAGGAACTGTCAGCCACAAAACGATCTAGAAATGGATTGTGACACGGGCGGACCAGCCTCCTATAAGATGAAGGGGCGAGACCGTTTTCCATGGCGATGAGAATTAAAATGAGTGAAATGCTAGATCTTGTGTCGAGGAAGATAATCGAGAAAGCTCGCTGCGTCTGCATGGGCTTTTTCCTATAGTATTGGTGGAAAAGAAGGATGGTAGTTCGGAGGGCTCTGCGCTGAGTACCGTGAGCTAAACAAGTGCATTAGGCAGGACGCCTATTAAGTGCCAACGATAGATGCGCTGGCTACAAAGCATGGCCGGTAAAAAGGATTTTTCCACAGTGGATTTCTACAGCGGATACTGGGCAGATACCGCTTACACACAAAGCGAGAGAGAGAAAACAGTCTTTGCGACAACCGGAGGCCTGTTGCAGTTGAGAGTCACCCCGTTCGGGTAAGCACTTCACCAGCAGTATTCCAAGAATGATGGATCACGGTATTACATGACTCACTGGGAACGAAGTATTCTGTTATATTGACGATCATAATGGTTTGTACTCACACGAGAGAGAGCGATATAGAGCTTTTACGGACCGTGTTTCACGAAGCTAATCGAAGCGTGACTGCCGACTGAAGGCGGAGAAGTGGTGTACTGATGGAGACGAAAGTGTCATTCCTCGGTCATGTTTATTGATGAGGCGGGATACACAATCGACCTCAAAAAGACTGAAGCTGTGAGGAATTTCCTGTGCCTAAGAAACGTCAAGGAGCTGCGAACTTTTTTGGGGGACGGCTGCCTTTTATGGGAAGTTTGCTTGAACTGCGAAAAACTGCGAGTCCCTTTTTGAGTTGACTTCATCGAAGCGAGTGTGGAAGTGGACAGAGGCTTGTGAAGAAGCGTTCGTGAAAGTCTGAAACAACTTATTTGCATGCATCGGTGCTGAGTCAACCTGATATGGAAAAGGCACGAAGTGGGGAAAAACCTTTTGTCATATGTGCCGATGCGTCTACAACCCGGTGGGTGCCGTACTAGCACAGGAACACGACGATCATTACCTGCACCCTATCTACTTTTGCCATCAAAGACTAAGCAAAGCAGAGAAACGTTACCATGTAACTGATCTAGAAGCCTAGCCGTCAAGTTTGCTACCAAAAGGTTTCACGTGTTCATCTACGGTGTCCGTACGACCGTTATGACTGATCCAGTCCAACCGTTAAGCACGTTGGCGACATTGCGTCCCACTGCTGGGACGCACCTTTTTTTGCCGCGTGGGACATTGCGTCCCACTGCTGGGATGCGGCATGGGTAAAAAACCAATTTAAAAACGTTTCAAATTTTCAACAGCTACATATTGTACAGGAAGGCATTGTAGAATATACAGCAGCTGCAAAACTAGCAGTTGTATCATTGGGAGTATTTTACGGAGGATACAAAGGAAAGTGGTTTCCTTAGGAAAAAAAGGTAATTTTTGGATAAATAGAACTCAAGCTCCACATGTGGATAGCTAACGTAATAAGGTAACTTTCTACAATAGCAGATCTGGATCGAATCCAATTTACTGCCTCTGGCGCCAAAAAATTCCTTTTTTTTGCGCCCTCTTTCCCACGCTCCGCGTGTATGGGCGGGAGTATTCCACAAAAATTAAGGATTTACCGTGAAAGTAAAAAAACAGCAAAGTTTACCTAGCTTCTGCATTGATTACTAGTCCTTCTGCAAGTGTTTTGGTGTGTAAACGTCCTAGCATTCATGCGCATTCCTCAAAAATAGGGAAAAGTTGCTTCGTCCCACGCGGCAGACATGCGAAAAAACGCCTTGTCGCCAATGTGTTAACGGCGTTGTTCAAAAGGAATAACGTGTCAGCAAGAGTAATTAGATGGTCGCTTGATGTGCAAAGATATAAACTGGAAATTAAGTATGTGAAAGGGAAAGCGAATGTCATTGCTGATGCGCTGTGCAGAGGAGTACATGTAGAAGAAAGTTCGGTGTCTTTGCAAGGGCTTAACGAAGCGGTAGTGAATGTATTGAGCGTAGACAAAAAGACGAAGTGGCTTCAAGAGTTGGAGCAAGACGAAGATTTTTCGCAGATATTGGATGGTATTGACAAAAATGTCGAAAACTGTACAGTGAGGATGAGAGGCACAAATAACTGGGTCCGAGTGGCAGATTTTATTGTTGAGAATGGGAATCACAAGATGTATAATGAGGAGGGAGCACTGGCATTTGTGGTTCCCAAAAGCGCAAGATATAAAATCTTTCATGAAGCCCACGCTGGTGCCGTGGCAGGCCATTTCAGTGCGTTCAATTTGCTGAAAAAACTGCGCAAAGAGGTATATTGGCCGACTATGGCTCAAGACGTGAGCAGGTGGACAAAGGAATGCCAAGAGTGTTTTGTCCATAATCCTAGACCGGTGGCAATACCGCCGTTGAAGCCAATCGCAACCACCAAGCCGTATGAGCTTATAGGCGTGGATGTGATAGAACTAGGTTTAACAACGAGTGGGAACAAGTATGCGGTCACACATTGACCACTTTTCTAAGTTCGCACAAGCATACCCAACTGCGGATAAGTCCGCCGAAACAATAGCAAACGTAATCTTTTCGCGATGGATAGCCGATGGGTGTAGGTGGCCCAAAGCAATACTTTCTGAAAAAGGAGGCGAGTTCGAGAAAAGGTTATGGCCGAGTTAATGAAAGTCACTAAGATCAACCACATAATGACAAAAGGGTATAACCCTCACGAAAATGCCATTACATTGAATGGTACCATTGTGGCAATGGGTCAACAAAAGTGCCGACAGAATGGGACAAAAGATTACCCTTTTGTATGCTTGCATACTACATGACCCTCATAGGTCCACGCATGAGAGGCCCTATTCTTTGCTGCATGGGATGGATCCGTATTTCCCATCAAAAACAGTACCGAATAACGGAAAATCGGTATATGCTGTTGATAGAGTGGACGATTATAAAGTAGGACTGATGCAATGCATAATGAAAACTCATGAAAGAGTGCGTGAGTACAATGAACGCACGAGATAGAACATGAAAAACGAATAGACAGAAGAAATAAAGTAGATACTGAGAGACTTTCAAAACTGGGAGATAGAGTTTACCTACGTTCGCCTAGAGAAAAAGCTCTTTCGCACCTCAAGCTGGTAAGTGAGTGGGCTGGACCCTTTCGTGTTATTAGAACAAGTGATAATTCGGCGGTGATAACCCGAATAGGAGAAAACTCAGAACCAATCCAGGTCCAGTACGATATGCTGAGAATTGTGCCGAAGCAAATTTCTGATGAAAGAGTAGATACGATAACAAGTAGAGGAAAGAGGGAGAAAACCAAAAGTGAGTGTATAGACTGAATGTTATTCGCTTCAGAGGCGCTGTCATCGAGACAGCTGAATCAAAGGACACCTGCAGTATCGGTGTCACGACGGCTGTCTGGAGGAAGCCTGCCTGGGAGATCTGGACGGCGTGATTTTCCTAGGAACGTTCGCAAAAGAGCCGCTTGGAAGGCTCTGGAGAGCCTGGGTCGCGGCAAGCATATTTATCAGAAGTGACATGAACACCGCGGAAAAGATCAGAGCATGAAAGAAAGGAATGATCAACCTAGACGGAGAAGCGCTGAAGAAGGTTCTAAGGCTCGCGAACGACCGATGTATGGATTGGACGGAGTTCGTGTATGACACCGATGGAATACGGAAGCACGAGCGGATAGAGGACTACGGATTTGAGAAAACGTACGACGACGCCTTGAAGAGCCTCAAAAGTGAATTAGAGGAGCAGGAAAAACACCAACGGCCTAAGAAGGACGGCCCAGTCGCGTTCGCAGCGTCAGAGAGCGCAGTACTGCTGGAAAAAAAATGGTGCTCATCGAGCAATCGTAACAAGAGTAGCAGGCTCCTTCGGAAAGCTCAAGGAGATCCTCGACGAGTGGAAGACAGCGTCGACGTGGATAATGGTGTGGCCTCCAGATAAGCTGTGTACAGAGGCGCAAGTTTGTGAAACTATTCAGCGGTGCCATAAACACCTCGTAGAAGGAGGAAAGTCGTTTCGGTATGTCCTCCTCTAATGGAGACAAACCGCGATGACTGGACCAGGCTCACGGATATGTACCGCATCTTGGATAGCACCTTGAAAAAGAAAGCAGGCCCGTTACATTTAGTCATAACGGCCAGTAACAGAATCGAAAATGGAAAAATATTTATCGAATCAGGAGCTCCGGATGGCTGCCTAGATTTTTATAGAAGGAATCTTGGTGTGGGCAGTGCTAAAATGCTGTATGAAGCCATAAGGAGACGCTCAAGAGAGATGAAGCTGCCCGAGTTGCTCCCGCTGAAACCGCCGTCGAGGTCGCCGGCTCCCCGAGGGGAGAGGATGTGGAGGTCAGGGGATCACAGGCCGAGGCCTTGCGATCCCGGGGTGACCACCTCTACGGGAGTCAAAAGGGTCAGAAGGACCCTATAAAAGGGGGCCGCACTCCAGAAGGACAGTTCCACTCAACGCCGTCAGTGCCCTCCTGCCGAAGGCCGAAGCAATCGAGGTCTTCGCCGACTTCGCCGACTCTTCGCCACTACTCACCTGTTCTATTATTCTCTAACTCATCATTCACCTAATCTTGTTGCTCTATTTTTAATAAATAATTCCGGTTCTGGTGTTTACTACAGAGGTATCTGTGATAACATCGGGGCTCCACACTACATGTATGCCTATCTCTGTGTATAGGATGGGGCGATCTAGCACAGCATGTAATCGACATCTCGAAATTGTTCTACCAAACACCTTCTTCACAAGGCTCACTTTGACTCTGCAGCTGAACACAAGTCGAGTCTTTACGCATCGCGAGTATTTTACAGGCCGGGCCAGGAGTATTACAACTCCAAGTTGAAAGTTGTAAGTTATGGGGGGTCCATCTACCGAACATTAATGCCAGACCCCACGCGAGTCCACGGAATTGATTGACCTGTGGGTGGTCTCCTTGGACTTTGGACTTAACCTCTGGACTTTGATCCCACTGGGATGAATGATGATCTAAATGAGGGTTCTCAAAAAGGGGGGGGGGTCGGCAGTCTTCAGTGTTCAGTCTTCAGTTTTCCGTCTTCACATTTTTTCTCTCTCTCGCCGCGGCCTGTACAACACATTCGGGTTCTCTAATAGGCATAAGCACTCACGCATAAGTTCGTTCCGATAACCTACTGTTATATTTTTTTCCTTTTGCAGTAAATAACGCTGTTTCGCCTACATAAATCGTTGCTCGGTTGCCTCTATTGGAAAGCGACACAATTGTATTGCGTGGCACGACTATACTATACGCATATATTACTGAAGTGAATAGTCTTTTTGACGCAGTTCAAACAGCAAAATAGCAAGATTTTTTTAACTCGCATTACAATCGAGGAGTATGTTGCGGGAGCCCATGAAATTATAGGTGAGGAAGTTGATATATCCAATATCACGATTTGAGTACTTCAAGTCTACAAGACGCCATCATGTCAAGCAGCTATATTTGAGCGGATGCTCAAGGCTGTCGGTGAGTTAGTAGCCACTAATAGCTCAATTATTCTCCTTGGCGATTTCAATCTGCCGAATATATGCTGGCATAGAAGTGAAGGCCCAAAGTAATTGGGTCACGAGCCTGGCGTTCTGTGGAGTTGCGTAGGTGTCTGAACCTTGTATATTTAGTGTCGGAAGCCGCGCACGGGGTCAACATCTTATACCTTATTCTAACTAATGATTCGGAGTTATTAAAGGATCCAAGCACCAGTCGGTTCAGTGTCTCTTTTAAGTGCAACATTGAGGTTTAGAAATTTGAAAAATATTAAGGCGAGACTTTCGGAGCACAAATTTCGACGCCATTATAGAGTACCTTGTAACGTCGACTGGTAAGGATCATCACGATACGTTGACTCAGTCAATGAAAAAAAAGAATTGTTTTCAGCTGTTTTCATCACAACATGGATATCACGGAGGAAGCGACTGTTCTTGGGACTCTCATTGGGTAGTTTAGGCTCATTCACTTTCCATTATCAAATACTCTTGATTAAATGAGTTCGAATTGTAGAAGAAAGAGGCTGGTGCCGTTATCAACTCAATCTCAAGCTGCCCAGGCGCGCCAGCGTCCCCTGTATAAAAGTCAAGAGATGACTCATTCGTTGCAGCATGTCGACTTTCATCTCTTTTCACTTCAGTTTACTCCTCACTTCTCCCTCGATGCATATTCACTTGTTCGGTGGTACAAATTATCTAGTTCTCATTACTATGCTCACAATATTTGCTTAGATTGGCATTTATTTTGACTCATTTGGTGTATCGTTTAATTACCCAAGTTTGAGGACTCGTTCGGTCGATTAATAAAAGTGGTTTAGCTCTTGGTGCTTTGCGTGTTCTATAATAAGACAAGAGAACAATCCGCGTGGCAATATTCTACTGTGATCATTTTCAATAATTATTCGTCTCTTCAGAAACCCAAGACGTGGTGATGTTGACTCCCATACCATTCAATCAGATATAGAAGAAGAAAAAAGAAATCAGCATAGAATAAGGCTTGTTCAGTGGAAGCCAAGAAGATTGGAGAGAATACAAGCAGTTGACTTCGGAAAAAAAGGCTGGGTGAGTACTACAGCCATGTAGAAAAGAAGGCCATTGGTTCTGAGTGCGAAAATGGCTTCTTCAGATAACTCAGGGCTAGATTAAAAGAAATGAGGGACTGGTAGTTTCATTGATGGGGATGGTAATGCTGAATGTAAACACAAATGTAAAGCCAAGCTTCTGGCAAACGTCTTCGCAAAGGATTATCAGAAAGTGATGCCTCGCAAAAGGAGATGTTAGTCCCACTTTTTGGTGACAGGCGATTCAATTTCGTTTCATAGGGAGGAAATATGCAAGTTGCTGGTTCGAGGGCCCAAATCTCGCTCGGATATGCCTTATCATGTTCCTCTGGAGTTCATCAAAAAGGTGGCGTTTGTAATCTCAGGGCCACTTGCGTTTATTTTAAGTTGTGTTTCATAAGAGCTGGATTGCCTTATAGGTGGCGTGTTTCATTTGTCATTTCATTCGACTCCCAAGAAAGCTCCATATTCTTGCCCTCCCAAATAAGGTCGGTGGCCATAACATTCATCTTTGTCAGATTGTTCGAAAAGTGCTGAAGAAAACATTTACGGCTCATTTGGATCACTACGAAACCATTCTAGGACATGGACACAGCTTCCGGAAGGGTAAATAAACGGTAAGCGCCATGTTGCAGGCAGTAAACCACTGGACAGCTTACCTTGATACTGATATCCGTGCGTTATGTATTTGGACTTTGCGAAGGCGTTTTGGCAGAATGTCTCATTCGAAACTCATCGCCAAACACTTTTGTTGATGTACACGCAGAATTGTGAAATAGATTGGCTACTTTCTTACAGATAGGTTTTTTAATGGGAAGAAATTCGATCTCACACTGTTCTTCGAAATTCTTCACTTTCACGCTGGTCTTAAGCCCAACACTCTTTTAGCCGCCAGGGAACCAACCACAAGAGGCAGTTTTACAAAATACGTAGCTTGCAGGGTTACGAGGTATATCAGAAACTACTTCTTTGCGAATAGAACATCTTCGGAGTTTCATAGGCTAGTATGATCAGGAGTGGCCACAGCTAAAGTGAATTCTTTGGAAGCCGCTTTGGAGAAGCATCTTGCATCATAACTCATCATTACAGTCATTATTTGAGTTTTTGAAGCTCAGTTCGCTTGCTTGTTTTCTTTTCGTTCACCATATTGATTTGATTTTCTTGTGTAATAAACAATTACAACAAAGATGTAGAGAAGGATGGTTATCCGCAACGGCGAAAAAAGCTGTAGGATATCGATTGGAGGAATCAGCTAGCCAGCGATCCGACTGGTACGTTCATAACCTACAAGGGAATAGAGCAGCATGTTAGATTGGCCGCTGAAGGATCCTACAGATTCATATATCCCGCCATTGAAGCGTCTTGCTTTGAAATGCACTCCCGCATTCAGCAGTGGAACGCTTTGAATGGCCTAGTTCTGACAAAAGTGATTAAGTCAAGTTACTGCTGTTCATGACATCTCTGTTAACAAACTCCATGCATTTGGAATGGAGCTAGCTTACAAGGGAGGTCTTTCAGGTCGTGGCGCGCTTTTCAGAAATGGTTTGTTGCATGTTGTAGGGGTCCATATAGGGATCACAGAAATGGTCCAATACCTATGAAGTGTGATACAACGAAGAAAACAATGGAGATTACAGCGGCAACTCGAAACATGACGAAATTTTTTCAACTTAGGAGTTTCATGTTGTGTTTATTGTCAAATATAGGTTGGAAAAAAGTCCTGTCACTGTTGTGATTTTTTCTTTTTTATTTTCCAACATGAAATAAAAACTAACAATACATAGTCGCCATGTTAGCCACTACAGTGCTCCACCTAATGGGCAACTCAGCTGTCCCCTTCTCCAGAACTGAGGAGGCTGGCGAGTTGAAAAAAGTAGGCAACTTCTCGATTGATGCCATCAAATTCGCTGAAGTTTTTCTTACCTAGGGAAGCCTTGAAGGAGCGGAACAAGTAGTAGTCGGGGGGGCTAGTCTGGAGAATATGGTGGACGGGGAGCGGTCCCCAGCCTAGCTCCTCAATTTGGCGGTGGGTTTCTTTAGCCACATTGGATCTGGCGTTATCATGGAGAAGGTGCACCGAAGCTCGTCTCGGCCGCTTTCTCGAAGCGCTTGCGCTAGTTTCTGGAGTTGGGCGGCGTAATTGGTAGCGGTCACCGTATGCCCTTGCGGAAGCAGCTCGTGGTGCAGCATGCCCTTCGAATCCCAGAAGCAGCAGAGGAGGACCTTCTTGGAGTGCAGGTTCGATATGGTTGCGCAGGCAGGCGGGTCTTCTCCTCGAGGGAGCCACATGGCACGACGTAGGTTGGAACCATAGAGGACCGCAGTCTTTCATCTCCAATTATAATATCCTCTAGAAACTCCTTCCGGTTACGGTGTAGAAGAGGGATCGACAGAAGCCCACCCTTGCGTACCGCGTGCCATCTGTAAGAGCATGAGGTATCCATCGCGTGAGGACTTTTCTGTAGCCAAGGGCCTGAAGGCGGCTCAGAGCTGTTGTATGGCTACATCCTAGCCTTGTCGGCAATACTGCGCGTGGTAGCCTCTGGATCCTCTCTGAAAGGTTTAAGAACGGGGGAATCTTCTACGCCACGAGGGCGTCCCAGAACGAGTTTTGTCTTCGAAGATCGTCTCTCCCTTTCGGCGAAGCGAGCGAACCAACGTGGACAGTCCTGACGGTGATGGTGTCTCCCCAATGCACAATTGATGTTACGGGCCGCTGCCGTCGCTCCAGTGCCGCGGCGCCACTCATAGAAGATGATAACTCGAAGCTGCTCCAGTAAAACTGACATCATAAATAAACACAGGGAGGAGCAGGAGCCTTGATATACCTCTTGTGGAAAAGCCTCGAGAATGTTCTACAACCTTAGCATGTTACGTCATGTTCGAGCTTCGAAGAACAAAAGCTGTAGGCTATCTAAAAAAGACTGACAGAACTTTCTCTCCAGCCGATATTACGTATAAAAGTGATTGAACTCTTCTACATTGCAACTGACGCTGGAACCAGAACACGGCCCATCGGCCAGCCTCTTGCCTACAACCTGGGAACAACAATGAACACAACAGGAAGGCACCAAAACGCTCATAATTAACAATGTACTCGTCATAGTTAGCCACTATAGCGCTCCACCCAGTGGAAAGGTAAACATTCCCCTCCTCCCAGAGTTGAGAATGCTGCGAATAGAGTAAGTCAGCGTCCTCTCGACTGATGTCATCAAAACTGCTGAGAGTTTTCTTAGCTAAGAAAGCCTTAGGAAGGTTTGCAGGTGGCAGTCCTAGGGGACTACGTCAGAAGAATACTATGAGCGGGGTTTGATCTTCCAGCCTTGCTCCTCAATTATATGGTAGGTCGTCATAGCAGGTATGGGGTCTCGTGTGCTACGAACGAGGTGACCCAAAGTCTCGTCATTTTTCTCCAGCAATTTTCACTCGTTTCGGGAGCTGAGCGACACAAATTGTGGCGGTGACCGTCTGTTCTTATGGGGCAGCTCGTTCAGCAGCACCTCCTCTCGTCCCAGGAGCAGCACAGGAGAACCTTTCCGGAATAAATGCCCGGTTTGGACTGCTAGAATGGATCTTCTCCTTGACAGAGACAAACGGTACTGTGTGGGTTGAAATCATGGAGGACCCACCGCTCATCCCAACTAAGCAGTCTCCCAGAAACACCTTCTGACGAGGGAAGTGAAGGGGAGACTAAGCAAGAGGTCCCTGGGTGCACAGCGTGCCATCGGTCAAAGTATGAATGATCCATCAAGCCAGTACTTCTTGGTAGTCAAAGGCTTACAGTGGAGTGGACGAATGTCAGTTAGGTACTTCCGAGTCTTGTCGCAAGACTACGGGTGGTAGGCTCTGGATCCCCCTTGTCTGCTTGAGAATGGTGGAGTCTTATACTTCCGTCCCAACCAAGGTTTGTCGTCGAGGATCGAGTTTCTTTTCGCGAAGCGAGCGAACTAAAAGTAAACGATCCTGACGGATGTGGTGTCCTCCCTCAATGCACCGCTGATGTTAGGGACAGCTGCCGTGGATCCAGTGCCGCGGGGCCACTGATGGAAGATGATTTTGTCTGTCGAAGATCGTCTCTCCTTTCGGCGAAGTGCGAGTCGAACCAACGGGGACAGTCCTGACGTATGGTGTCCTTTCCACCTAATGGGCAACTCAGCTGTCCCCTTCTCCCGGAACTGAAAAGGCTGCGAGTTGAAAAGTAGGCAACTTCTCGATTGATGCCATCAAATTCGCTGAAGTTTTCTTACCTAGGGAAGCCTTGAAGGAGCGGAACAAGTAGTAGTCGAGGGGGCTAGTCTGGAGAATATGGTGGACGGGGAGCGGTCTCCCAGCCTAGCTCCTCAATTTGGCGGTGGGTTTCTTTAGCCACATGTGATCTGGCGTTATCATGGAGAAGGTGCACCGAAGCTCGTCTCGGCCGCTTTTCTCGAAGCGCTTGCGCTAGTTTCTGGAGTTGGGCGGCGTAATTGGTAGCGGTCACCGTATGCCCTTGCGGAAGCAGCTCGTGGTGCAGCATGCCCTTCGAATCCCAGAAGCAGCAGAGGAGGACCTTCTTGGAGTGCAGGTTCGATCTGGGTTGCGCAGGCAGGCGGGTCTTCTCCTCGAGGGAGCCACATGGCACGACGTAGGTTGGAACCATAGAGGACCCAGCTTTCATCTCCATTCATAATATCCTCTAGAAACTCCTTCCGGTTACGGTGTAGAAGGAGGGATCGACAGAAGCCCACCCTTGCGTACCGCGTGCCATCTGTAAGAGCATGAGGTATCCATCGCGTGAGGACTTTTCTGTAGCCAAGGGCCTGAAGGCGGCTCAGAGCTGTTGTATGGCTACATCCTAGCCTTGTCGCAATACTGCGCGTGGTGGCCTCTAATCCTCTCTGACAGGTTCAAGAACGGCGGAATCTTCTACGCCGCGAGGTGTCCAGACGAGG
>MU912211.1:65984-80257 GCA_036418165.1 Cooperia oncophora | reverse complement strand
TGCAAAAGTAACTCTCTGCTATGGCAAGCGATTCCTTCCTCAACACAAGGTAAGTGTTAGCTTCCTCGACTATGGCGGAGTTGCCCTACAGGAACTCATAATATGGGATAGGTCGAGAAGTACCTCGATCTCTGAGGTATTTTTAAGCTTTGAAAACTTCCACGGAGCCATGATATACCCATTTTCAGAAACCCCAGGAGACAGTCTCCACTAATCAGAGATAAAAACATTCAAAATGATTTTTGGTCTTTTTCTAGAATAGTTCAATCAAAGTGTCGCAGGACTTTTCGAACAACCTAATAGTTGCCGTAGTTCTATAAGAATGGAAATGAGAAGCTGTGCAAAAGAAGGGCACTAGTCCTAGTCCTTAGTGGTGATTACCTTGTAGATTGGAGATGTCTTTTAGTGACTGAAAATTTAGTCCGAAAAATTGGTCAAAGTGTCGCAGGACTTTTCGAACAACCTAATAGTTTAGCAAACAGCCGTGCTGTCGCAGGTGCAATGTATACTGGTGATGTCAAGATATACACGGTTGTCGAGAACCCATAGAATGGCTATGCCCTCCAAGCTGCAACTGACTGTGTGAATTTCTGGCTTAGGGCGGGCTTACTGCTATCATACGACAAAACCAGTGTCTTCCTGATTCGGAGAAAGTAGTAATTCAGTTTCCAAACACACACTGGGATATCTGGAAGTGCAAATGAGCAGTGACGTACGTGATCTGGGCTTCTGATTTGCTAGCAAGCTTGCTTTTGATAAATATTATTGTGTCTAAGGCAACACTGGATCTCTAACCTATTCAGAGCATTCGTATCAGAAGCTCAAAGGCTGTTATAAGAGCTATCCTACTATACGGGGGCTGGCAAAAAAATTCGCTTTGACCCAGTCACATATCAGCAGTTTTTCGCAGCCCAGACAGAGGACGTGGATACGAGTACCAGGGCGGAAGATACCCAAGATGTTCCTCGATAAGCAGGAGCTGGCTCTCGCCCATCACCTTCATGTACACCAAAATATGAAGTCATCTCCAGTCGCAGCCTGACTGGAGAAGACCTTTGGAATTCATGTCACCTCCAAACAGCTGCGAAACTTCTAGTATGGAGTCACCCATGGATAGCTACCTGGAGACCAGTACTCTCGATCTGGAAGACCTCCAACATCGAGCAGCTCCGACTCGTCTAGGACATCATCTTCACCACAGTCGTCAAGGCGCGGGTTGATGGTATGGACCGGACGTACCTGGAATGGAAAGACCGATATTTTCTTCGTGGACCCGGACTGAAGGTGAGCGCTGGCGGTTACATCAAGCAACTCGAGAAGGAATATCTTCCCTAAATGTCGTCGCCTGTACCTTCCCGGAAACTTTGTACTGCTACAGGCTCGGGTGCCACTGTTGTGAACTCACAACCTTTCTTGTTATCATCCTACTCTATATAATCCGCTAAGTTTGTCTGTAGTGTGTGTCTGTGTGAATGTTTGTTTTTCTGTCTGTATGTGTAAGTTTGACCGGAAATTCATAACTTCCTTCAAAACAGCGATAGAGCGCTCAAACTGATAAGTGATGTAGGAGGTCGGGCAGGAACACTATTGGTGGTGGCAGGAAGTGATAACAGCTGATAAGATACCATAGGGGGTCCTAGAAGGGGAGCAACGACGGGACGTTGGTTACAAGAATTAAGGTAGGAGACAGGATGGGAACATTATTGGCGGGTGGCAGAAAGTGATAACGGCTGATAAGATACCATAGGGGGTCCTAGAAATGGAGCAACGACGGGACGTTGGTTACAAGAATTAAGGTAGGAGACAGGATGGGAACATTATTGGCGGGTGGCAGGAAAGTGATAACGGCTGATAAGATACCATGAGGAGCTTAGGAAGCGGAGGGTCACCAACCTCATAACGAGCTATCTTACTTCTTGGGATCAACGTCCCAGCGACGGTAGGACGTTGATCCCAAGAAGTAAGATAGGGGACAGGATGGAACATTATTGGTGGGTGGCAGGAAGTGATAACAGCTGATAAGATACCATAAGGGGCCTCACAAAGGAGGGTCATCAACTTCATAACATGCGTCACAGCGACTGTAGGACGTTAGTTCCAAGAAGTAAGATAGGGGGCAGGATGGGAACATTATTGGTGGGTGGCAGGAAGTGATAACAGCTGATAAGACACCGTAGGGGGCCACTTCGGAAACGAAGCCGCCAAAATTCATAGCACGAGTTGTAACATCACTGGGGAACTGCTTCCAGCAAGTGATTCAGAGGTGGTTAGGGAACATGGTGGGAGATTTTAGTGGTGGTAGATGAATTTTGATAGTGTCCGACAAGGCCTAAGAGTCAGTATCTATCGCATCTTTACTCTGCTTGCGAGTGAACTTGACCACCGTTGCCAAAGAACCAAAGGCTCAGTAAGCCAAGATGCTTACAGCCTCTAGCAAAATCCCTTAGTTCGGCGGTTGAAATTGATTCGACCGCTAAACTCTAGAGTTTCACCCAAAAGTAAAAGCCGAGATGTTTGTCAGTGAGAGATGATAAGAGCCACCAGCAGACGGATACGTGGAAGCTGCTCAACGGAAGTACTAGGATGTAAGCACATTTCACTATGATTTCGATATTCTTACCATCGAAACTCTTTCAACCGCTAAGCTGTCCTGTTTCCAACGAATGGCGAGTGTTGTTAGAAATGTGATAAGCACCAGACATTGTTCATTGAAAAGGTGCAAAAATGATGAAATGGGCCGTATTTCGAAGCATGGGAATTAAGCCAAGTGTTAGTGGTTAGCACAAAAATCCTGTCAGTAATCAGTACCATGGGCTGGACATGCGCGCAGTAGTGCGCGTCAGCCAAATTGGTTATTAACGTACCAACCGGATCACCCGGCTGCCGCCGGGTGCTCCTCCTTCTTTGTCACGGCCTGGCTTCGCCAGGCACTCTTTCCTTAGGCGAGGTAGAGTGTGCAAAATACGCCTAACCGTCACAGTGCATTTTCCAGCAAAATGTATCCTTTCCTAAACCCTACATCGTATCTTGGAACCAACCTCCCACTGTTGCTGTGACTCGCGTGATGGACTCAGTGACCATACCCTTCTAACATCTCGAATCTTATCAGCAGCTGACAGTTCTTGTCATCCACCAATAATGTTCCTGTCCCATACCCTAAATCATATGTTGGAATCAACACCTGGCTGATGCTGTGACCATTACGAATATGGTGAGAGTTCCATTCTGAGGCCTCTTATCAGATATTATCAACTGATATCAACTTCACTTCCTATCACCCACCAATAGTGTTCCCGTCACACCCTCTACGTCACTTCTTGGAACCAATATCTCGCTGCTACTGGGACCGGCGCTATGAATTTCGTGTCAAAGAGACAGACGCACACGCACGGACATAGTCGATTATATATGGTAGAATTGTAACCGTTGTCCCAATGTAACGCTGAAATCTATCCTTTTGTCCATTCTTTTCTCGGGGTTAGTACCAAAAATCTCCATAACCCTCACACGAAAATTCAGTAACCTGTAAGAGCAGCCGAAGCATCCTACCGCTCAATGCGTTCTCCACCACTGTAGGGTTTTTTTTCTGGAATGCACTCCCGCATTCGGCAGTCTTGCGCTTCGAATGGTCCTCTCTCAGGTTGTTGATGAAAGATAGTCATAGTGATAAAGTTAGTTGCTGCAGTTCATGGCAACTGAGTAAACAACCGTCATGCATCTAAACTCCGGTTGCTTTAGCGGCCGTACATGCGTACCTACTAAAAGTGTTCCCCTCCTGCAGTGTATATCACTTCTTGAAATCATGGTCCCGCAGCTGCTGCAACTTGCCACGAATTCGGTCACCCTCCCCTTCTAAGGCCCCTTATCGAATCTTATCAGGTGTTATCACCTCCTGTCACCCACCAAAAGTGTTCCCGTCCTGCCATGTATATCACTCCTTGAAATCACGGTCCCGCAGCTGCTGCAACTCGCGCTACGATTTCGGTCACCCTCCCCTTCTAAGGCCCCTTATCGAATCTTATCAGGTGTTATCACCTCCTGTCACCCACCAAAAGTGTTCCCGTCCTGCCATGTATATCACTTCTTGGAACTGTCATCCTATCTTTTCTGCGACGCTCGCTATGATTTCGTGACAGACAGACAGACACACAAACATTCACATACACACACACACCAACAGACAAACGTAGCGGATTATATATAGTAGGATAAAAGTTTCAATGAGAAGTGAATAGAGTCTAACATTCGAAAATGATTGACAACATTATTGTCCAACTCACATTAGCTTAAAGGCACTTTCCGCGATAAAATAAGGCTATGACCTTTCAAATGTGTCAGACGATCCGGAAGGAGATTGCGGAGGCTGCGCTACCTTTAGAAAGTGAAAATCGGCAAGAATTCCGCTTTAAGCTAACCAATTAGGCCCATGGGCGCCCCTTAGGCCCATGCCGACCCCCACCGGCTGCTAGCTACTAGCTAGTAGCCACTATGCTATCTCTCTCCATTCCGAATGGTGAGAGTGAGGTGATACGATAAAAGATATCTTTATGATAACGACGAGTGGAAATTCGTACAAACATGCGTTTTCTTCATTGCATGCATGTACAAGTTGGGGTCGATATGGAATCCTATTTAGGGCATTTTCGGCTGTTTTTCTGCTGCTTTTCTCCGCTAATCAGATACCTAGCCCTTTTTCGTTCCTATGTGGGTTCCGTTACCCACAATCTGTGGTAGCGGGCTTTGCCTTCAAGCATGCTTATAGATAAGTACTCTTAAGATGATACCGCAGGCGTGACCTCGCGGTATCTTGAGTGAGTAATCGTGTAGGTACCTCTGATAAGCCCTTGAGCGCGGTGCGCCCTTTTCATCCTCTTTGTTCAGTGCCGCCTGCCGACACTGTATCTTAGCACCGCCCAAACTCGCTGTATATAAGCTCGCTGAGATCTGTATTATTCGATTCTGTTTGTCAGACGTGTAAATAATAAACGTTTCACGTTCTGACTGAGTATTCCCTTGGCCAACCAGCCAAATTGGTGCATCGGCCGTTGGAATAACTCTACAATCCCTGCTTTTCTTCGCGAGTCCTCTCAGGAGGAACCAGAAAAGTCAGCACACCTTTACTCCTTCTTGGCGAGTTCTCTCCGGAGAAACCCGAAGGACGTAAACCACCTTCCGACTACAATTCTTTGTCGCGAGTCTTCTGCCGGAGGAACCCAAAGAACAAAGCTTTACTCCCAGACGAGTTCTCTCCGGAGAAACCCGAAGGACGTAAACGACCTTCCGACCACAGTTTTTTGTCGCGAGTCCTCTCCGGAGGAACCCAAAGAACAAAGGCCTTACTCCTTTTTGGCGCGTTCTCTTCGGAGAAACCCGAAGGAAGCCTACAGGACAGCAAAATTCTTCACTGCGAGTCTTCTCCGGAGAACCTGAAGAACGAATCAGCACCCTCTGAGTGACTTCTTCATTAGAGTCCGGAGAGCAGAACAAATCCTTCATTGGAGTTCTCTCAAGAGAAACCACAAGGAAACCGAGTTCTCTCCAAAGAAAGAAAGGAAGAACCTCCACTGGCAGCCTCGACCGAGGTGAAAAATCAAGTCTTGCGCGAGTCCTCAAACGAGGAACCCAAGACATTGAAGAAAGACCCGCGTGGCAGGAGCAATTCTATTGCGGAATCAACGAAAGCTTCAAAAAGCCGTTGTAACGCTTTATATTGCAAAAGAAAACATTCACATTGACACTGAACAGTTGCCAAACCTACGAAAATGGCCGAAATTCAAGTGTTCAAGACAAAGATCACAAATGCTTGCGCCCTGCTCAAATCTCATGAGCCGGAAGTCAGCAAGCTTGATCAGAGCCTTCGCATCCCTACAAATGGAGGTGTGCAAGGTATACAGGGGTGGCCAAAAAAAAGTCACTTTGCTTCATTGACTTTCGAGGCGCTATAAGTTACACTTTATAAATTCTGATCGGACATTTCTACCACCATATTAAAGAGCATATTAAATACTATTATGACACTCCGCCACAGCCTTCTGGAGGAGCGCCATCGAGAGATTCTGGCACGCAACCGCGATGTGGTACCTGAGATCAGCGGGGTAGTCGATTTCTCCGCCACCGTAGACCACCCTATTGAACTCCGCCCGAACTAGGTAATTGAGTGGGTTCAGGTCAGGGGACATACTTCAATATTACATCTTCTTCAGGTACGAAACGCCCTTCCATTCGAAGTAGGCGGGAGTTTTTCCAAAACCCTTCGATTCCATGTGGTGGCACCCAAACCTGTAGCAGCACAAGGTCTCCAAGAAGGTACGGGCGACATGTAGGGAGGATATTCTTCTCGAGTTACTTGATGTAACCGCCAGCGCTCACCTTCAGTCGGGGTCTACAAAGAAAATATCGGTCTTCCCATTCCAGGTACCCCGGTCCATACCATCAACTCGCGCCTCGGCGACTACGGTGAAGATGATGTCCTAGACCGTAGCGACGTTGACGAAGCTGCTCGATGTTGGAGGTCATCCAGATTGAGAGTACTGGTCTCCAGGTAGCTATCCATGGGTGACTCCATACTAGAAGTTTCGCAGCTGTTTGGAGGTGACATGAATTCCAAAGGTCTTCTCCAGTCAGGTTGCGACTGGAGATGACTTCATATTTTGGTGTACATGAAGGTGATGGGCGGAGCCAGCTCCTGCTTATAGAGGAACATCTTGGGTATCTTCCGCCCTGGTACTCGTATCCACGTCCTCTGTCTGGGCTGCGAAAACTTTGCTGATATGTGACTTGGTCAAAGTGACTTTTTTTTGGCCACCCCTGTATATTGGAGAAAAAAACAACACAACTGAACTGTCTCTCCAGAACAATCAACGCACGCAGCAAAGCAGTTCCACGACTCCTACGTTATCAAAGCCATCGAAACCATCAATGCACGAACAGAGCATAAGGAACGAGAAAAGCTTATGCTAGATCTGAACAAACATCTGGAGGCTGAATCCAACAGCCTAGAGATTTCCGTCATACAATGGCTGACCAGAATCGACTTCAGGAAAGAGGAATTATTACAACAAACTGCTCTGCTGACCACATCTCAAGCCGCCAACAGCCAGTCTCTTAACAGTGGTGCCAGCAACGTCACCTTCTACCATGTGCCCACACATGAAAATATAGCGGACTGCGCGAAGAAGAGTGACCAAGAGCGATCTTCATCATCACCGTTGGTGGTGCGGTCCGTCATGGTTGAATATGGCAGCAGAACGCTGGCCTGCCAATGAAGCCATCAACCTGCGAGAACAGAGCGACACTGAAGCCTAAGCTTACTTCCAAACTTTAGGACCAGTGGAAGAGTCCAATGTGCAGTATGGCCTCTAGAAAAGACGAACGATTACTCCAAGCTGGTTCGAATCACAGCATACTGCGCCCGGTTTATTCGCAAAGCAACGAAGGGCAAACTCCTCGCTCTGGGCGAAACCACATCGTCTACAGCAACACCGTCAACAGAAGAAATTATATTAGCTGAACTTCTTCTCATTCGCCAAGAGCAAGCCATCCACAAATCGGCGTTACTGATGCAAAACAAACAGCTGAATATGAATATAGACGACAATGGTATATTCAGAAAGTACGGCCGACTCCAAAACGCTGATATTAGCTTCGATACTGCTAACATTCCACATACCAAAGCAAAGCAAATTAGGATATTTGATCGCAGCTCGGTTACACAAGCAGTCATCACTCTGTGGAAGCGAATCAGCTCCTCTACAACATGAGGCAGAAATACTGGATTCCCACAAGACAGATCAGTTTGTAAGCGGAATGCTTTCAAACACTGCGTTACATGCAGGAAATTCAATACAGCACCGTTCAAGTATCCGAACATGGGTCCCTTACCTACTGAACGTGTGACAAAATCGCCTCCGTTCGCACACACCGGAGTAGACTTCATGGGACCAATCACAGTTAAGTCTTCTTCAGGAGAAGACTTCAAACGATATGTAGCCCTATACACGTGCATGGTAACGCGACTAGTTCATCTCGAAGTCGCTACGGATCTATCGGCGAAAAGCTTCATCTTCACGCTGAAGAGATTCATCGCTAGAAGAGGAGTGCCACTAAAGATACTTAGCGATAACGGCAGGAGTGCCACTAAAGATACTTAGCGATAACGGCAGGAGTGCCACTAAAGATACTTAGCGATAACGGCACAAACTTTCGGCTGACTGCAACTCTCCTAAGTCAAAGCCCTAACACCGATGAGGACCTACATTTATCTCTG
This sequence comes from Cooperia oncophora, assembly GCA_036418165.1. Taxonomy (NCBI): domain Eukaryota; kingdom Metazoa; phylum Nematoda; class Chromadorea; order Rhabditida; family Trichostrongylidae; genus Cooperia; species Cooperia oncophora. The sequence continues at coordinate 71,991 of MU912211.1, read as the reverse complement.
TTTCTCTCTGAACATGGAATCAAATGGAACTTCATCCCGCCCTAGTCACCATGGATGGTGGTATATGGGAGAGAAGGTTGAAAGTATTGTCAACTCGAGGCCGCTTACAACAATCGGAGACCAGAACACACCCTGTGAAGCTCTACGGCCGATTGACTTCGTATATAAAGATGTACGGCATGGAACAACTCAGCTTACATCGGAAGACCACAGTGAAGATACAGATTTTCGACCGGTTCCGGAACTCTCCTTTCAAAAAGCGGCGAAGTTAGCAATATCAGCGACTAAAAAACTGACGAAGAAGTTTTGGAGCATCTGGAGAAACGAATACCTCACGGAGTTACGAGACCGTCAAAGAGTCATTGGAAAGAAGACCAGATCCTCAGATAAACACCTAACGTCGAAGACGTAGTCCTCCTCGATGGCGATCTCCAGCAGCCAAGAGGACAATTGCCAGTGGCAGTTACTACCGGGCTAGTGACAAGTAGAGACGGAGCTATTCGAAGCGCTATGCTTCAAACTTCAACAGGAAGGATTGTACAACGACCACTCAATCGTCTCATCCCGCTGGAAATACGTTCTTCCATCCACTCTTCGGGAACTGAAAGCGACCTAGCTCCATCAGTTATAGGAAAACCTATTCACAGAAGAAAGACATCCACCAGATCATCGAACGATCCCAACGTGGCTGTTCATCGACATCAACCGCCGAGAGTGGCAAAAAAGGACGTGTCCTACGATGAAACCAGAGCTGGAACCAAGAGCCTCAGCCTCTCCAGCTCATCCACGATCTTCATGGTAGCTATGTGTGTATTCACACTATTCAACTCAGCGTCTGCTGCTACCATATCTTGCTCGAGCAAAGGAGCAGCAATTAATACGACTCACTTCTCGAAGCGGAGTTCTGCATTAATTACAAAGAATGTACCACAGTTCCAGCAGGAGCTAATATAACCGAAATTGCCTTACCATTCAAGCACCTTGTCAGCCAACACACCATACAATGGCGCACAATTGTTGCTTCCAAGCAATACACGGAAACGATAATCTGCCCTCCAGGAGATATCTGCCAAATAATCAGCTGCATCATGTGCGCAGAGCTTATCGGAAATCCTCACTGTGCCCGAAATGGTTTCAGGGATGTTAGCATTGTTCCTAGTGCTCGTCGTCTCTCCCATAGCGTTCTTATGCTACCTCACTGTACGGCACGGCATCAAAAGAAGTAGCGTGCGATTTCGGCAGAAGCTCAAGCAGATCAACACACCGTCACACCGTACGAAGGAGGACTCATCGATCAGCCTATCAGTGTTACCGGCAAGCTCGAAAATGATCGTATTCACCGTCATGGTTGCGTATCTCACCTCTACCGGAGAAGCATGCCAGTACACACATACACTCAACGCAAACAACACGGTTTGCTCTCGTTCACTCAACAAAACCGACTGCCGAGAAACACAAGAAAGTGCCATAACGCTGAGCGAAAATAGACCTCAAGCCTGCTTCCGCCTTAGAAACAGGAACCTCACAGTTGGGAGCATGGAAGTACGCCTACAACATGTTTTCTTGACCTGCAATTCCAGTTGTGCTTTTCTACACAGAGACGTCGACATCATCACCGAGTCCGTGAAGCGATGCCATCTAGCTGGCTCCTGCACATCACAAACCTGCTCACACATCAGCAGTAGGTCGGAGGTCCCGGAAACTACGAAACACGTACGATTTTCCTAAAATTACGCGATGCACGACATCTTGTGGAGGGCTCCCGCGCGGTTGCCTTCTTCCAACTCCAGGATGCTTATTTTCTCGCACTTACGCGAAGCCGAGGAATAACAAGATTTACCAAGTATTCCACTGCCCCACATGGCAAGAATCGGCTTTGATGACGTTCACCTATACTGGAGCTCAAGGAACGCAGGGCTCCGACACGTTCAGGATCAACACACAGACAACGCATGTAATGCAGAATGCCAACGTGACGCTGGAATTCGTAACAACGCCAGGAATACCTTTGTTGGACACGTTGTTCATAGGGATGGTCAATTCCAACCATTCAGAAGTCGCTCTTATCGAGAAAGATGATTTCATTGCTTTACGGTGTCCAACGATGAGAACTGCCTCCAATATACGGAATGCTACGTGGAAGACCGATGCTCTTGCTCACCATCGGAGACGGAAGCGAAATGCGACTGCAGAAGTCTTGACGTCATCACCAAGATGACGTCCATGGGAGACGGCCAGGAGTCACCGCCGCGCTCGAAACTAGGTCACCGCGCGCGGCGACCTGTTCGCGTGGCGCGGCGGTGAGTCCTGACCTGGCATTTTGCCAACTTCCGATCAATATGACCCTATCGCAGTTTGCTTGGAGCTTTCTCTCATCTTCCATCTGCCAAGAACATGTCCAAACAGGTAGACATGTTCAAACATGCAAACATGTTAAAGCATGTAATCGCCGCGCGCGGTGACCCACTTCCCAGCGCGGCGACCTAGTTTCGGGCGCGGCGGTGAGTCCTGACACACACCCTGACTTCCATATACAGCCGGCTTCCACTATCGTACTCAGTACTGCATCTTCAAGACGATCATGGACTTGTTTTCGGAGCCGTACATAGTGCCGTCATCGATGTCACGATAAGCACCTCAGCACTTTATCACGCAGACTATAATTGACAGTGAGGCCTGTGACATAACATCATACCGTTACAAGGCTGCTACAATTGTCTACGAGGAGCTGAGGTTACTTTCTCATGCCATTCCAATCGCCCAATCATGGTCGAGATAAAATGCCAAGAAAAAATATTCGCCGCTGCATGTGGTCCATCCATCCCCAAATCCATCCCCAAACAAAAGTTGCCATTCACGCAACACCGAACTACAAGGAGAGAAGGTAGGTGTCTGGTAAAAGGTGGTCAGAAGATGCACAACATCACCATATCCGGCGTCCTATCGTTTCACACCCATTGGAGAATGCCTTCCGATTAACACATGATTGAACACGCCTAACCACGTCAACATGTTCAATTACCCTGATCTTGGACATCTGCTGGACGTTGCCTTCCAACACTGGAAGACCTTCGTGATTACATGCATAGCAGTAGCTATCCTCATAGTCAACAGTGCTACCAGTTCCAATAATGCTACTACGAATCGCTTGCTAAAAATGAGGATGCGAAAGGCTGATGTCTAGTCATGTACATACCCATATCTTATGTACCTCGTGTACGTCAACATCAATTAACACCTTCCTATCGAAGAACTATGCTATCAATGACGACCTGGGCCACCAGGGACTGCATAAAAAGGAAGTTTCAATCCGTGAAAGCATCTATCCTCATGTACTGCGACTCATCAACCCATCATCATACTGAGAATCCCCTGGGAGATCTACCAGACCTGGATATTACTGGCTGAGGCCACTATGGCCATTCTTCACGACTGCTCCGCCAAGAGGCGTTTATCCAAGAAGCAGCTTCTCAAGAGGCCAGCGGATCCAACTGATACTAATGCTGCCTCCGAACCACCCGTGAAGTCTGCGAAATCTATCGTGTGCCTCCCGAAATGACGCTACGTCCGTTACTCGTTTCACGTAACGAAATGGGCGTGGATCTCTAATGAGGATATACGAGATATATTCTACTCCATTATGGACGGAATTAGCGACATCAAAAAGAAGCAAGATCGCATGGAGGATCGGCTGAGGATAATCGACCTCAGGACTGCGGCCGTCGAAGCACGGCTGAAGGAGTTCGACAGTAACAAGCCAAAGAAGATGGACCAGTTGCCCACCGGCTGCCCGCCAGTCCCGCCAAGCAAATACTGTGAAGTTTGCTTCGTTACGGGCCACCAGGCGGCTCAATGCCGCAGTCGAACAAGGATGGATCCAGCCCATGTGGCTAAGATATATAGTGATAAAGGTCTTTGTAAAAAATGCCACTGTATCCATGTCTATGAGTTGTTGTATCATCCGCTATCGATATTTGCTCTGACCTACCATTTCACGATTTTTCATCTCTCATCATTATTGATTCTTTGTCATGTACTTTGTGATGATGATATTGTTAATGATTGTTTATTCTGAGCTACCGCTCATTTTCGCCCCGCCGTTGTGAATCACAACCTTTCTTGTAACCATTATTAACATATAAAGGTTTCAATGAAAAGTGAATAGAGTCTAACATTCGAAAATGATTGATAACATTGTTGTCCAACTCATATTAGCTTAAGCATGCTTATAGATAAGTACTCTTAAGATGATACCGCAGGCGTGACCTCGCGGTATCTTGAGTGAGTAATCGTGTAGGTACCTCTGATAAGCCCTTGAGCGCGGTGCGCCCTTTTCATCCTCTTTGTTCAGTGCCGCCTGCCGACACTGTATCTTAGCACCGCCCAAACTCGCTGTATATAAGCTCGCTGAGATCTGTATTATTCGATTCTGTTTGTCAGACGTGTAAATAATAAACGATTCACGTTCTGACTTATTCCCTTGGCCAACCAGCCAAAGCCACCACATGGAACTGAAAGGCGTTGGAAAACTCTCGCCTACTTGGAATGGAAGGGCGTTGAGTACCTGAAGAAGATGGAATATCTAAGTGTGTCACCTGACCTAAACCCCTCAATTACCTGGTTCGGGCGGAGTTCAATAGGGTGGTCTACAGTGGCGGAGAAATCAACTATCTCGCTGAACTCAGGCACCGAATCACGGTCGCGTGGCAGAATCTCTCGATGGCGCTCCTCCAGAAGGCTGTGGCGGAGTATCATGATAGTATTTGAAGGCAGTTGGCACGATAAATCCCCCAAGACGAGTAGGATTAATACCTGCAGGACGGAATTCCGCGACCCTGAGCAGGCGCTGCATAGCGCCTTTCCCAAGGAAGGTGCCCTTATAAGGGCCCTATGAAGCTACAACATTACGACCCGAACGCCCGCCACGCCCGCCCGCCCACAAATGGACGACCGTTCCTGACGCTCGTATTCATTCATTTGCTAAGCAAATTATGAAGCGAAGGGATTGGTATGAAGCGGCCGTGATGCTGCATGGATATATGAGTACACATATGCAGCCGTATCTTCGGTAGCGGTTATTGGCAAGATGCCTACGGGAAACTCGTCCAAAATCGATTTTCAAGTCACTGAGAACGGAGGCTTTTTCTTCGCAGGATTTCGTTTCACTCCGTTCTTTCGCCATTTCCCCACTATATAGCGCCCTACTAGCATTTTAGGCCAAGCACCAAATCATCGTGCCAGCTGCCTTTAATGCGCCTCGAAAGTCAAGGAAGAAAAGTGACTTTTTCTGGCCCACTCCCTGTATATAATTCGCATAGTAGTGTGTGTGCGTCCTCTGTTTTCACGAAATTCATAGCGCCGGTCCCAGTAGCAGTGAGACATTGATTTCAAGAAGTGATGTAGGGGGGGGGTGTGACGGGAACACTATTGGTGGGTGACAGGAAGTGATATCAGTTGATAAGATCGATAAGAGGCGTTAGAAGGGGGAGGTCACCATATTCATAACGCGGGTGACAGCATCAGCTAGCTCTTGATCTCAAGATATGATACAGGGTATGGGCCAGGAACATTCAAGAACTGTAAGCTGCAGGTAAAATTCGATAAGGGCGTTAGAAAGGTGAGGTCATCGTATTCACAGCGCAGGTCACAGCATCAGCGAGGCGTACGTTTGAGTGATATAGAGGTGAGATGGGGACATCAACCGTGGGTGACTGGAAGCGATAACTACTGATAGAGGCTGATAAAAAAGTTGTCGTCGCTGTTCAAGGTGGTTCACGCTACCAAATCATAGAGATTTAGTGATGAGGACATTGAGGACAGGTGACAGGTAATCTTATCGATTGAGCTGCGGATTACAAAAAATATGATATTCATTTGTTTGTAATGCTTGTAGAGTTCACAGTTGTTTTTCTACAGGGTCACCCAAAACTGCGGGCTCCAGGATTCCAAATTCGTTGGGAAATAGATACTTGGTCAAGGTATTAGGTCGTTGCAAAAGAAAAACAAC